>JARYGA010041833.1:0-39369 GCA_030545235.1 Helianthus tuberosus
TCCACGATCATCTTATCATCGGGCATCCCGATGGTGAGCATATTGTGGCACTGATCCTCGCTCCTGTTCCTTTAGTGGTCATCCCTCCTGAGGATTGGCCTTTTGATGATCTGTTTGACGATTACTTTGATATGTTTGTTGATGGTCCTCCTGATGACGCTCATGGCGATGGAGAGCTAGATGAGGACGTTGTTGCTAGTCCACTTCCTGAGATCCCTATTATTGAGATTTCCTCTGACACTAGCTTACACTCTGTCTCAGATTCCTTTGAGTCTGTGACGTCTTCCGCCTTGCAGGCAGTTGGATTACGACGCTATGCCACTAATTCTGATGATGATACAGCCATGTCAGCTGCACCGTCTCCTCCACACGATCCCGAGCTTGATCTTGAGTTAGATTTTGTTCCTGTTGATCAGCCTGATGTTGCACCTGCTGATCCTGAGCCCTTACCTGATCCTGACCCTATCCCTTTTGGCATACCAGACATTGCACCCCTCATACCTGATCCAGTTCCTGCAACCGTTGACCCTCCTGTTATTGAGCCATTCATTCCTCCACTTGCACGTGCACCCGCTGATGTTGCTCCTTTTCACCCTGTGGAGTCTAATGTTCATCGTGTTGATCTACCTATCATTTTCTTACAAGACATACCCGTACCCCATCCAGGGGAGGGTACTTTAGGCCAGCAGTCTAGTCATGACCCTCATGTTTCAGCAGCTTTTCCACATATCCCTCAGTCTGCACCTTTTGCTCCTTATACTTCTTCACCACTTGATGAGCCATTCTGATGGTCCCCACCGTATTCTATGCCGATTTCAGATCCCTACCATCCCTCGCATTTTGTTGGCTATACACAGGATGAGTTACTTTATTCGCTTCAGCTTCGATTTGAAGTTATGAGTCGCAGAGTCTTGGAGCTTGAGTCGACACCGCGTCCTTTACCGTGTCCTTGTCATCATGCTTCCGTTCCCCCTCGTTCATCATCGCCTCCTTTCGCACGTCCACCTGCTCCTCTTACTCCTTTACAGAATTTGATGCTCGATTCCTTACTGTTGAGCAGCAGATCTGTTATTTGCTTCATCATGTGCACAAGCTCAAGGAGGAGCTCACACATGTTCTCAGCTTGATTTTCCTCCCTCCTCCTCCTCCGCCATTAGTACAGTAGGTTTTTGGTTTTATGCAGATGCATCACCTTTGATGAGGGTACCACTTTTGAGCTGAGCTTGTGAAGCCTTTTGGAGACCACCTTTTGATTGTAAGACTTTTGTAGACTGGTAGACTGTTGGACAAGGGTAGTGTAATCCTGTGTTCCCTTTTGATATGATACACTTTGTAAAACATGTAACAATACTTTGTGGTCAATGATTAATGAAAGCCTAATCGTCATGTTCTCATTAAACGTGTAAATCAACAACGTGCTTGCTTGTTATGTTCTCATTAAACATATTCCCATTCACATGTTTTTTCTATGATTGCGATGTTATACGATTGTTTGATATGATGAATTATTATGTGTATGTACATACGACCTCTAGACAACTATACACATTTCCTGAACAAATAAGACCTGACCAATCCTATCTTTTAAAAAAAAGATATGTCTCCTCAAGAGATCATTCGGCTGACCGAGGCAGAATTACAAGCACACATCACACAGGCCATAGCTCGGCACGAGGTTCTTCGCTACAGACACAGCAGAAGTACCTCAGGGAATAACCCACCTAACGGTAATGTTTAAGTCACCTAAGACACATTACAATACGTTTGGACATTTCTGAGTGTGCTTTGCTAATGCTTTATGTGATGATGTTGCTTGGGTATAGGCTGTACCTACAAGCAGTTTTTGGACTGCAAGCCTCTGAACTTCGACGGCACTGGAGGTACCGTAGCTTTTGTGAGATGGGTCGAGAATACGGATTCTGTTTTGCGAATGAGCAAATGTACTCCAGAGCAACAAGTCACGTACATTTCTGGATTGTTTCAAGATGAGGCTCTGTCACAGTGGAACCTTCGGGTTCAGACAATGGGTGAGGCTGCTGCGTATGCTTTGACATGGGATGAGTTATAAGAATTGATGTGTAAGGAGTATTGTTCTCAGATGGAGATCCAGAAGCTGGAAATTGAATTCTGGAGACTGAAGATGGAAGGACCAAAGGTGGCGGAATATGTATAGAGACTTCATGATTTGGTGCGAGTTGTTCCATACCTGGTGGAACCAGAGTTTAAGAGGATAGAACGAATCATCTAGGAACTGGCTCCTCAGATTCTGAGCTTGATGACAGCATCAAATCCCCCAACAAGTACCGATGCGATTGACTTAAGTGTGGCGCTCCCCAAAGAAGCACTTAGATTGGAAAAACTTTCAACCCCTGACGAGAAGAAGGAGACTCATGTGGAGTCATCTGGAAAGAACAAAAGGAAGCTCACTGATTTCCAAAAAGGTGCTCTGGCGAATAATAAAAAACAAGGCCAAAAAGGGAAAAGAGTACATGGGTATCCTACCTAAGTGCGACAATTGTCGACGTTGTCATATCGGGCGATGTAGATATGGAAATTGTGCTAACTGTGGCAAAGTGGGGCATGTCAAGGAGACGTGTAGGCAAGGTACTGAATGGGGAAATGGAGGTCAAGACGGAAGCGAGAATCACGGAGGAAACAACGACAACAACAACTATCAAGGCGGAAATGGCGACGATCAAGGACGTGGACAAGGGTGTTTTAACTGCGGCGATGTGAGGCATTTCAGGAAGTACTGCCCTAAAAACAATCAGGCTGGTGGTAAGATTTACTTAGGGACTAAGTCGAGGTGTGATGAGTGCAAGTTTCACCATGAAGGTCGATGTCTGAGGCCTAGGTGCGATAGGTGCGGAAAGGAAGGACACAACAAGGATGCATGTTGGGCGAAGTATCACAGACAAGGAGGAAATGATGATGGCAACCAAGATGGAAGTGATAGTGGTAGAGTTCCAGGCTGCTATAGATGTGGGGGCGCGGGGCACTTTAGGAAAGATTGCCCTAGGAAGAATAACCAAGACCGTGGAAGAGCGTACAACATTGGAGCTCATGAAGCTCGCCAGAGTCTGAACAAAGTCACGGGTACGTTCCCTCCTAAACAACACTTTGCATCTGTGCTATTTGATATCAGTTCCGACTATAGCTTCGTACCTCTAGAGTTTAAGAGTATACTTGGTTTAGTAGGAAGTAAGTTAGATATTCCATACTCGATAGAACTAGCTAATGAGAAGCTAGTTGAAGCTGAGGAAGTGATTAAAGGTTGCGTGATAGAGCTTGGAGACCATGAGTTTTCGTCAGATCTTCTGCCAGTTGAGTTGGGAAGCTTCGACGTCGTAGTTGGGATGGATTGGTTGTCGAGTAATTGTGCGGAGATTGTTTGCCATGAGAAGATTTTCCGCAGCCCGATGGCGAGTGAAGAGACGATCGTGATTCATGGAGAGAAGCAGGATACGCCTCTACGGATTATTAGTTGTTTGAAGACATGGAAGTTTTTACGTAAAAGGTGTATTGCCTTCTTGGCTCATGTCGTGGACAAAGAAGCTGAAGAACCTAAGCTCGAAGATATACCTGTGGTAAGGGAATATCCTGAAGTCTTACCCAAAGACTTGCCAGGACTACCGCCCCAACGACAAGTCGAATCCCATATTGACTTGGTTCCAGGCGCCGCACCTGTAGCCAAGGTACCTTATCGACATGCGCCTTCAGAAATGCAAGAGTTGTCAACGTAGCTTCAGGAGATGTTAGATAAGGGATTTATAAGGCCGAGCTTCTTGCCTTGGGGAGCTCCAGTTCTGTTCGTCAAGAAGAAAGGTGATGGTTTTCATCAACTATCGGGAGCTGGACAAGCTAACCATCAAGAACCAGAATCCCATGCCGAGGATTAACTATTTATTTAACTAACTGCAAGGATCCAACTACTATTCTAAGATTGATCGTTGATCGAGTATCATTAGCGGTGAATTTAGGAAGAGAGTATACCAAGGTACAGTGAGTCAACGAGTTGTTTTAAACATATGCTAATACTGTGTATTATACACGATACACAAAATAGTTACACACAGAATACAGAACTTTGAGGGTTTAGGAATCATGCACTTAAGACCTTCGGGAACTTATGTTGAGATCCATTAAAGGTCACCACGTAAGAACCACGTCTATTAACTCGGGCAAACACTATTTTTTTGTCATGCAAGCTATTTTAGTTAACGGAACGGATAAAGTACTCGAATTTATTTTATTGAAATTCCCACTTTTGCATCTAATGAGTAGATTTCCCATTCATACTCATCTTAATGGTAGTTGCATCATGACAATTTTCTTCACTAAAGCAAACGCCCCGTTGTCTCGATACTTGATCATTTCTTTATTATAGCGAATACTCATTGTTTCATTTCTTGGAAATTCATATGTAACGCATGCACCATTTGTTATGCATGTGGTTTCGTTTCAAATAAGCGCTTCATCAAAGTTCAAATATTATTTTGCTAAATCTAATTATTGATTTGTGATTCGAATGACCTACATTATTGAAATTGTTGGCTCCTTTGCTATCAAGTCAACACACTTTCTTGAAACTTCTTTTCTTTCAAGTTACATACATGTTTTATCTTGGTAACCATGCCGAAATTCCCTTGACGATACATACGATTATTGTGAGATTGCGCTGAAACCAAGTTCAATTGCTTGAACATGTCCAGTTCGCATCTTCAATTCAGAACACCATATGATGTATTGAGAGCATCATATTCAAATTCATTTTGCAAGTGTTTCTTTTGTCCCGAGTCGTAGTAGACTTGTTTGGTCTACGGCTCTATTAAGTCTTCTGTTGATTTCGACACCTTGTGGTGATGTTTTCACTAAATTGAAGCTTGCGCTAATCTCGTTTACGCATCTCATACATGGATGTAATTGTTTATTTATTGATTTGCTTTAAATTCGTTCTGTTTCATCATGATTAAGGCAGTCTTAACACAATCGTGTGTTAAGACAATGGTACATAAATTCATTTTACATTCCAATGTACCTTCTAACGGTTCTTTCATTATCGATCGAATGCCTTGCAGTATTCATTATTTTTCATCTTCAATCGGAAACAGTAGTTCTTTGGTGTTCTATATTCAATTGAAAAATCCTACGATGCCATTTGAATCAAATTTTTAGGTTTGCTTCATTACACTTTCATTTGATTTCAAACACGGTGAACTTGTTCGGTCACCGCTATTATCGAATTATGTCAATTACGACACCTTGTGGTGTCGTTACAAACTTGTAGCTTGTGCTAGTCATGGTCAACCGTTTCACACGAAACTACACATACTTTTGTTTGACTTGTCATTTAAACGATACGCCAGATTCAATTGTGCTTCATTTCGGTGTATTTTCGCAATTCAAGAATGTCAACACACTAATCTTAACCATTTATTTGTTCGAAAGTTAACAGATCATTTTCATGTTACTACCATGTTTGAGTTGTTGATTTTGAGTTCATCTAGCGGATGCTATTGTTTTTGAAAACTTATTTGCATGTTGTGAACGATCGTTCAGAGTTCTATGGATCGAAACTCCTCTTTTGTTGAACCCTTGTTAACTAGGTCACACCAGAATACACATCTATACGTCTCGTATCTTTTGACATCAAATTCTAAATCGCATATCTTTTGACCGTTAGGTTCTTGTTGTTGTAATATGCCCTTGGATTCACCTGACTCGAATAAGTTTTGATTTGGTTTCGTGGTTATTTACTTTGGTATTATTCATATCCATACACGCATAATGTAACCCTAAGGATTTAATGTGGTTTAATTTTCGAGGATGAAATTTTCTTAATAGGGGGAGAATGTGACAACTGTCAAATTTGCATGCATCCGTACAATTATTAGACAATGATTAATGCTTAATGACTGTGCTGAATTTCAATTAATTACTTGTACTACTTTCTGATTATTGCCATATACATACATGTGCATCATATATTGCAAATGATATATCATTATTGCATGGGAACTTTGTTGATTCAAATGATGTACGAAACACCGGCAGCACAGTTATCAGATAAATCAGAAAAATGCTGACGGAGTTCAGTAGATAGACAGACATTGTATTGAGACACAGAATGAGCCAAAAACCAAGTATTACACTAGAATAGTGTGTAGGAAAGTAAGGATCACAAAACTGCCTTCCTAGTGATAGTTTAAGTGCCGGAAAGTGCCTAAAACTCACATAAACTGCAGAGTTCTGCAGAAAATCAGCAAAATCAGCATTTGAACATTTTAATAACATGCAGAAATATGGTTAAATGGTCCCGAATACTTTCCTAAGTGTCGGGAATCAAAACTGTCACAAAAGGGTACATAAAGCACACTAAACTGCATAGTTTAGCACATTAACGAACCGGTAACCAACCGAACAACCGGACACTACCCGAAACACCAAATTTTCACTAGAAGCACTGTTTTAATATTACCAAGCTAATTATGGTCCCCGAACATCATAACACACTATATAAATATCTAATAACTAGATCCCTAATTATACACCTGATTTCTAACAAATAACTAACTTATGGTTAAACCCTAGCCTAATACCCCCCCCCCCACACCTAGTGGACGGACCATACATGTGGCCCCACTTGGGATTTTGTTGCAATTTAATATTAGATCATGTTGTGCTTTAGAGAACATAGTAACCATTGGTAAATTGTAAATTCATGAATTATAAGAATGACCTTAGTGTTCTAACTTCTCATTTCATCAACATCACACCACTCCACTTCTCTCCTTCCTCCTCCCCATAGCGACGGCGAACACCACCACCACTTCATCATCATCATCATTCATCCTTCACACATCCTACATATACTCAAGGGTGTTAGAAGGTGCATAAGGAAGCTGGGAGCTTTCGGAAGTTAAAAGGCCTTCACCATTTGCTTTTATCCTCTTCTTTTCTTCTCTTGATCATCCCTAGCATTGAGCTAGTGGTAAGAATACTAATCTCTTCATTTTACATCTTATTTAAGTGGTTAAAAGATGATACATAATGTTAATCTTGAAGAACACTAAGAATCAAGAGAATGGAGCATGAACATAAGCTTAAATCTTGAAGAAATCATGTTTTTTTATGTGTTGTTATACTTGTTGATTGTTGTTTACTTATGTAAATGATGTAGATCATCATATGATCTTGCTAGATCATGATTAAAAACATAATCTAGCAAGATGAGGGGATAAAAATGTTAGAGATTAATAGATCATCCTCATGAAAGACATGAACTTGAAAGAATATATTGTTTTCTTGTAAAATGATGATTAAAGTGAGTTGTAAGTCTTGTAAATCTAAGATTTCAAGAATGATTTTTCAAGAAACCAAGTTAAAAATACAAGATTTACCTAATCTTGGTTCTTAAAGAAAACAACCATGTTTTTAGAGGTTAAACAAGTGTAGGAACACATGTGTAACAAGAAAAATCCAAGAAGAAGCATTTTTAGAAAATGTGGTCACAAGTTGTAAAGAACCATCTTCTTTAAAAATGATGTTTTAAAAAAAAAACAACCACACTTTAAAGGGTAACAAGACTTACTAAATACACTAGTAAGTTATGTAACGCCCAACGTCCCTAAACCTTAGACACTTGGCAGGATCAGTCCCTGAACTCCTATAAATTGTTGATCTTAGTCCTTGTGGTTATGTAATGTTGATACTTTGAAAGTTTTGGTGTGAAACCTATTGATAATTGATGCTTAACACTGTGATACTTGATTCCTTAATCTAGATGCTTGATTCTTGAAACATAAACTATGAGACTTGATACAGATACTAGACTCTTGATGCTTGACCCAGGATGCTTAATCTAGATACTTGAATCTTCATGATTAAACTAGATACTTGATACTATGAAAACTAGATTCTTATTGTTGATACTTGATACTTGGACTCTTGATACTTAGACACTTGATTCTCGAGCAACGCTGACTCTTGACCCTTGAAACTTGAACTAGTGCTTGACTCCTTAGACTCGTGAAGCTTGATTCTTGGTTAAAGGAGAGACTGGAGCCTTGGCACTGGCGGAATCTATGAAACCGTGAGACTTCGGTGCTTACGATCTAATCCAAATAATAAAATACTTTACCTAATCTATACGTAACGCAACCCCTAATATTACGCGAAAAACGAATCATAAATTGGAACGCAAGAAGGCTGGGTTGGCAAGAGTGACCAACCGATCGGCTAGCCGGCCGATCGGACAGTCACCTATAGGCTGACCAGCCGATCGGACAGCCAGCCGAACCAAATCACCTCCCTCCCTTCTCTCCTTCACCTATAAATAGGCTGTCACCTCACCATTCCAAGTGATGTGACAGCTCTGACCGAACCAGACGCACGCGCTTGCAAATCTCTCATTTTCTTGCTAATTTCGGTACGTTTCAAGCTAAATTCTTGTACTTCCTTGATCTACACTTCATCCTCTACGTGATTCATCTCTTAAATCACACTTTTCACCGTGAAATCTCTCAGATTTGAGATCTTAAGGATGACATCAGCACGGTGGTTTGTTCAAACTGCTATACGAGGTCATTCTTGGTAAGATCTAGCTGAGATCTAAGGGATTCCATGTAATTATCACCTAATCTAAGCTAAATCTAAGTATTTTCATAATAAAAACTTAAGTTCTTCATCTTTTCTTCAAATTTATGATTTACTTCGGTGGTAAACGTGACTAAACGGACTGTAGACTTGATCGGTGGTCTAGAGTTAGTTTAGGAAACGGGCCGTTCACTGATTAAGACGATCACGGAATGGATTCCGGCATAAACCCGTCGCTAACAGGCAACTGGTTGATTTGGGGTGGTTCCCGACCGATCAGAACGGCTGTTGAACGATAAGTTACTATTGCCTCAGTACGTGCCGTGACGTCAGCATTAATTTTCAAAACTTAGAAATTTTACGTAAATGTTAAACAAGAACAAGAGGCCAGCTGATCGGACAGCCGTCCGATCGGGCAGCCTCTCTTCACAAGAGGCCAGCCGATCGGACAGTCGTCCGATCGGGCAGCCTTTCTTCACTAAGGGGCCAGGCGATCGGACAGTCATCCGATCGGACAGCCTCTACCATTCTTTCGCACCAAGTGGAAACCCGATCGGATGGCCATCCGATCGGGCAGCTGTTGCCTTCTTACATCACATGTCAGCCGACCGACCGGCCAGCCGATCGGACAGCCGTCCGGTCGGACAACCATCCGACCTAGTGACCTGTAAAACACTTTATTCAATCTTGATACTTCGCCCGAACCTTATCCTATTTTAATCTAATCAGGCTAATCTCAAAAGAGCTCCCTTTAATCCAATAACAGTTGTGACTGTTAAGCAATCACTGTAAGTATACTCGATCCCCTTTTTTACTTTAAACTTTTGGAGTGTAACATGTATTCTATGAAACTTAAACTTGAATCTTTGGAAACTTATACTCTATCCTATGTGAAACTTGTGATTCTTGATTCTTTGTGCTATGTGACGTTTAATCCAGAGTGTGTAGTTCCGCCTTAACAATAGTAGCGCTATAGGAGTAATGCACCTCCCCGTTAGTCTTTGGGGTATTGTTAGGAGGAGACATATAACCTCCCGTTAGACTTTGGGAAAGGCACTTAACGCATTGGAAACTTGGGCTATCACTGCGTGGACTGCGACACTAGCACGGCTGAAACTATTTTATTGTTACACTATGGATATGAGTTGTTTTAATCTATTATGCTATTATCAAACTTGTATACTCGCCAATACTTTTGTATTGATATTTTAATACATGTTGCAGGCTGATAGGATGTTATGGAACATTGGAAATCAAGATAGGAGATGCCTAGAAATGTCGCCTTAATAATTTAGACTTTTGAACAATTTCATTTGGTGATGTAATCTTGATGATACTTGATTTTGTTGTTAGAAAATTGGTATGAAATCTATTTAATGATCATCGAAACATTTAGTGTTATGGAAATCTCATGAGCAATCTGAACGCTTAGTGCTCGCACCCCGATGTTTCCGCCATCGGTTGGGGTGTGACATATTGGTATCAGAGCCATAACGAGTAGGAATACTTACCCTAGTCTATAGTTCTAGGAACTTGATTCTTATTTGTTGTTTAAGACTATGCATTCTACCGTATCTGCTTCCTAGCAGCACATGTTCCTATTAAACTTACATGCCTTTCCTAAGGCTGATATAATATACACTTTATACTATGAGAACACTGTCACACAGTGTTTATTTTAGCACAAGATTTGCCCACAGGATAGGAGTGACATCCGAACCTTGAGTGAAATCCCCATATTATTCTTGGTCGATATTATCTACGGATGAAAGCCGACAACGCTTAGGGTACGATGTTGTCAAGATAGAGGTGAAACTCAGACCTTGATAACTAGTCCCACTCCTTGATGATTTTATGTCTCGCCAAAGCCTCATAACTGCCAATCAATTGAGTGCGTGAAATGACTAAAAGGATGAATATCGTAGGCCTAACATCGATGACGTATTTGTCTAAGTAAGTCAAGACGCGTTACCTCAATTCGCTAGGAGTTCGAATCACTTTGGTTGGTCGCCGTTCCTCTACCCGGAACAATCTTATATTTTAAAAGCCTATCTCGTTTTTATGTTACCTTGATTTTATAAATGTGGTTTTATCTATAAGGTTTTGAACATTAATCTTTATTCATTTCTAAAAATGCTTTACACAAGATCTGCACGTAGTCCGCAATCTAAAACGTTAATTCTTAATCTCAGATCAAACTGAATTTACAAAGCTTTATTCTATGTGTAATCTATGTGGTAAACATTGATCGTCTGTGGTATGATGTGTTGTGGTGATGTGAAACACTAAGGGCCTGTTTGGTTGCCTCTGAATGGCTTCATTCAGAGGTAAACCTCTGAATCGGACAGAGGTATCCTTGTTTGGTTCACAAAAACTTCACCTCTGAACTGAACCATTCAGCTCTGAATGGTTCAGCTACTTCTCATCTCTGAATGAAAATTGGACTTGTATGCCCTTTGCTCCTTCTTATTCACGAGTTCTCCACAGCCACCACCTCCACCTCCGACACCACCTCCACCACCTCCGACACCATCTCCATCATCATCATCATCATCATCATCATCAACTCCGACACCATCTCCATCATCATCATCGTCACCGACGCCACCACCTCCACCATCTCCGCCAACACCTCCATCATCTCCGCCACCTGCACCTCCACCATCTCCGAAACCCCCAAATCAAACCCTAATCGATCCCATCATCGAACATCATCCTCGTCATCTTCATCGATCATCATCATCTCATCAACATCTTCATCTTCATCGATCATCATCATCACCGGGTGCGGCTGTCGGACCTCCGTGCGCCGCCGTGTCGCGCCACCAGGCCGGCCTCCTCCTCCTCTCCGGCTCTCTCTATCTCTGGTTCTCTCTATCTCTCTCCGATTCTCTCTCTAAATTCAGTGTATGTGTGTGTGTAGAGAATAAGGGGCGGTGTTGCAGGTATGGAGAGAAAGGGGAAGGGGGTGGGGGTGGGGGTGGGGGGATGATTAATACTGATGAATGATGATGATGATGATGATTGGGTTTTATAGAAAAAAATCTATAAAAGGTTTATTTTGTGGGGAGGGGTAAAAATGTCATTTTACACTGTCATTTAGATATGGAACCAAACAGCACTTTACTGGTTCAGCACTTACCCATTCAGACCCTCTTACCCATTCAGACCTCTTATTCATTCAGCACTTATTGGTTCAGATGTTGCCAAACAGCCCCTAAGATGACATGGAAGTACGGGACAGAAGTGGTGTGTTTGAAGCATGGTGGATACGCCGCTGGTACTTCCTATATATAAGTGCTTCCGGCATATTACCAACTTCCGTACCAAGTGCCATGCGAGATTTAGTGTTTGCAGACCGTTGTGGAACGTATATGAATCTATGGAACATCTGTATAAGCAATGGAACGTCTACACAATCTATGGAAAGTCTATGTAATCTATGGGAGTTCTAACGTGATATATGGTTAATCTATTCGTGCTAATCTATGATAATCTATCGCGATGATCTATTTTGAGCTAAACTATGTTAAACTACCTTGAATTGTTGGTTTAATCTATGATCATTTACTTGGTTAGTCTATGTTAAACTACCTACTTGAGCAAGCTATAATAATCTATCAATGTAATATATGTCAGTTTATGAGATGAATTATGTTAATCTATCTGGGCATTCTACGATTATTTGTTCTGAGCATTCTATGTGATATAATTGAGTGATCTATGAGTAATCTATGGTAATCTATTAACCTATGTGAACGTATGATGATAATGATGACGATTTGTGATGGATGTGACACGTAGCATGACACCGAGTACAAGGCCAGGCGACATGTCCGAAGCGTGGTGGATACGCCGCTGGTACTTCCTATATATAAGCGTTTTTGGCATGTTGACCAAACTTCATACAACGTGCCATGTGAAGGATGTGAATTTTGGAGATGGTTCAATCTAGATTCTCAAGTCTATCGTGTGAGTAATCTATGTTGTGAGGAATTCGTAATTTGGACTTATACGATCCCGTTCGTTGGATCTGTAGATGTCTACTCGTAGGACATCGGACGCTCTCAGGAGATCCAGAGAGAAGTCTCAGAAAAAGATGATGTCGTTCATGGCTGACCAGTTTGCTCGCGTCATGCCAAAGATCTTCACCGAGCTTCAAAGATCAAACACTCCGCCGTCCTCTGCGGACTCCAAGGCTGAAAAGCAGAAGCCTGCTAAGTTCAACTACAAACATTTCATCTCTTGCAACCCTAAGTCTTTCACGGGCAGTGATGGGGTGACTGCTATGCTCGAATGGTTCGACAGCATCGAAGTTACCTTCATTAACAGCGAGTGCCCAGATCATCTGAAAACTAGGAGTGCGACTGGAATGTTTCAGGGCAGAGCACTGGAGTGGTGGTCTAATGAGAGAAACATCCGTTCAAATGAAGAAGCCTATGCTCTCCCATGGGCTGAGATGCGAGAACTAATGATGCTTGAGTTCTGCCATCCCCATGAACAGTTGAAGCTTGAAGAAGAATTCTGGCATCTGAAGCAAATTGGTGATGACAACTTGGCGTATACTACTCGTTTTAAGCAGCTAAGTCTTATCGTCCCTCACTTGGTTTTGACTCTTAAGCGGATGATAACCAAGTACATCAACGGCCTACCATCTGCAATGCGTGATTCTATCGAAGCAGCTCAGTTAGAAACTATCGAAGAAGTCTATCGTCTGGCAGCAAGTTTGAACAACAACCGCGTACGTGATAAACAGTTTGCTACCCCTGCCCCTTCAAAGTCTGCTAATCAAGTCACTCAGCAGCCCAGTGGCAGCAAGAACAAGAAACGGAAACCTCAGGGTTCGGGTTGTAATGCCATTACTCCTGCTGCAAACCCTGTGGCTAAACCTGCTCCTACTACTGCTGCTGCTAACCCTGCTGCTCCCGAAGCTAAAATGCAATACACTGGGCCGCATCCCAAGTGTGCAACTTGCAATTACCATCATCCTGCTACTTCTGCCTGTTGCCTGTGCACCAACTGTAATCGCTATGGTCACACGACTCCCTACTGTCGTCAAGCTAACCCTGCACCGCAAGCTCAGCAAGCCCCAGCTCCGGCAGCGCTACCTGCCCCTCCAGCACCTCTGCAGAACCCAAGGCCAGTCAATGCTGTTCGTGCATGCTACAAGTGTGGAGATACTACCCACCTCCGTAACCAGTGTCCTCAGCTGAACCAGGACCAGCAGCCAACCGCTCGTGGACGGGCGTTCAACCTTAACGTAAATCAGGCTCGTAATGACAATGACGTTGTCAATGGTATGTTCCTTGTTAATAACCTTTATGCTTCGATTCTATTTGATACTGGCGCCGATAAAATCTTTGTGTCCGTGGAATTTGAGTCTTTGATAAATTGTACACGCTCTAAGTTACCAAAGTCATTCTCGGTTGAGGTCGCCAATGGTAAGTCGATTCTTGTGAATTCTATCGTGCGTGATTGTTCCTTGATTCTTAACGATCACGTATTCGCTATTGATCTTATACCCATGAGGTTGGGTAGTTTTGATGTCATTATCGGCATGGATTGGTTGCGTAAGAACCATGCCGAAATTGTGTGTCACGAAAAACTTGTCCGTCTTCCCCTTCTGTCTGGTGATCTTCTACACATCTATGGAGACCGACCTTCGAAAGGACTGAGATTGATGTCATGCACACAAGCGAGCAGAAGCTTACGTAAGCAGAACCCTGCATTCTTGGCCCACGTGGTGGAACAAAAAGGCAAGGGGAAGAACATAAGCGATGTTCCAGTGGTGTGTGACTTCACTGATGTCTTTCCTGAAGATCTTCATGGTCTTCCTCCTCCCAAATCTGTTGACTTTTGTATTGATCTCATACCTGGTGCGAATCCTGTCGCCAGGGCTCCTTACCGTCTTGCGCCTTCCGAGATGCAAGAGTTATCCAGTCAACTGCAAGAATTACTTGACAAAGGTTTTATTCGTCCAAGTACCTCCCCGTGGGGTGCTCCTGTTCTATTTGTCAAGAAGAAGGATGGTTCATTTCGTATGTGTATCGATTACCGAGAACTTAATAAGCTTACCGTGAAGAATCGTTATCCGTTACCCCGTATTGATGACCTGTTTGACCAGCTACAAGGCGCGTCCTGTTTCTCTAAAATTGACCTGCGTTCTGGATATCATCAGCTACGCGTTCTTGAAGATGATATTCCTAAAACCGCGTTTCGTATACGAAATGGGCACTACGAGTTCGTAGTCATGCCTTTTGGCTTGACCAACGCACCTGCAGTGTTCATGGACCTTATGAACTGTGTGTGTAAACCCTATTTGGATCGTTTTGTGATAGTCTTTATTGATGATATTCTCATTTATTCTAAGTCTAAAGCTGATCATGCTCACCATCTACGTCTTATGCTTGAAATTTTACGTGGTGAACGTTTGTATGCTAAATTTTCTAAGTGTGAGTTTTGGATCGACGAAGTGCAATTTCTTGGTCATATTGTTAGTAGGCAGGGTATTCATGTTGATCCTTCGAAAATTGAGGCAGTGAAGAATTGGTGTACGCCTAAATCCGTGTCTGAGATTCGTTCTTTCCTAGGATTGGCGGGCTATTATCGCCGATTCATTGCAGATTTTTCGAAAATCGCTGTTCCTCTTACTACGCTAACCCAAAAGGAGAGGCCTTTTGTTTGGGGTCCCGAGCAAGAGAACTCCTTTCAAACCCTTAAGAATCTTTTGTGTAATGCCCCTGTGTTAACTCTACCTGATGGCAACGACGATTTCGTGGTGTATTGCGATGCCTCGAACCGTGGATTGGGCTGCGTGCTCATGCAGCGGGACAAGGTCATTGCTTACGCTTCTCGACAACTCAAGGTGCATGAGAAAAACTATACTATTCACGATCTGGAGCTTGGTGCAGTTGTTTTTACCTTAAAGATCTGGCGACACTACCTTTATGGTACTAAGTGTGTGGTTTTCACCGACCATAGGAGCCTTCAACATATCTTTGACCAGAAAGAACTAAACATGCGACAGTGGCGATGGGTGGAATTACTTAACGACTACGACTACGAAATTCGCTATCATCCAGGCAAGGCGAACGTAGTGGCCGACGCTCTTAGTCGTAAGACTCATGTTAAGTCTATCCGTATCTCCAATGACCTCCATGCTTGTATCCGAGAAGCCCAGTATTCATTCAGCCAACGAAGGTAGTATAATCGAGGAAGTCCATGGTGCCCGTATTGACCAATTGGTAACAAAACCCGATGGACTCCAATACTACCTCAATCGCATATGGGTGCCAGATCGCGATAATCTCCGTGAGCTCATTTTGACTGAGGCTCACAAATCCCGTTGCTCTATCCATCTAGGTGCCGACAAGATGTACCAGGATCTGCGTATAACTTATTGGTGGCCTGGCATGAAGAAGGACATTGCTGTCTATGTATCTAAGTGCCTTACCTGCTCGAAGGTAAAGGCTGAACACCAGCGTCCTTCTGGACTCTTGGAGCAACCTAAAATACCTGTTTGGAAATGGGATAGCATTGCTATGGACTTTATTACCAAACTACCCCGTACCTCTAAAGGTCACGATAGTATCTGGGTGATTATTGATCGTTTGACCAAATCCGCTCATTTTCTTCCTATCCGTGAGGATTACAAAGTGAGGAGACTTGCTCGAATCTACACTGATGAGATTATAAGCCGACATGGCGTACCTTTAGACATAATCTCTGACCGTGATGGTCGTTTTACTTCACGTCTTTGGCAAACGTTTCAGTCCGCTATGGGTTCGCACTTGAATCTTAGCACGGCCTTTCATCCTCAAACGGATGGTCAGACCGAGCGTACTATTCAGACCCTCGAGGATATGCTCCGTTCTTGTGTCAATGACTTTGGTGGTAACTGGGATGTGCATTTACCATTGATAGAATTCTCTTACAACAATAGCTACCATTCTAGTATTCAGATGGCGCCTTTCGAAGCTTTGTATGGGCGAAAATGCCGATCTCCTCTCAGCTGGCAGGAGGTTGGGGAAAAGCAGTTCACTGGCCCTGAGATTATTCAAGAGGCAATGGATAAGATTCTTCAGATCCGTGATAACTTGATCAAGGCTAGGAACAGACAAAAGAGCTATGCTGATAATAGGCGGAAGCCTCTGGAATTTGCTATTGGTGACCGAGTTCTACTCAAAGTATCTCCCTGGAAGGGAGTAGTTCATTTTGGGAAGAAGGGGAAGCTTGCACCTCGCTATGTGGGTCCTTTTGTGATACTTGAAAGGATCGGCAAGGTAGCATACCGACTCGACTTGCCACAAGAGTTAAACAACGTGCATCCAGTGTTCCACGTGTCCAATCTGCGAAAATGTCTAGCCGATGAGGGACTGCATGTTCCTCTGGAAGGCTTGCAAATAAACGAAGTTGTTCAGTTTATGGAGAAACCGGTCGAAATCATGGATCAAACTGTCAAGCTTTTGAGGCGCAGCAAAATCCCCATTGTTAAGGTTCGATGGGAAGGAAAGCGTGGCGCTGAATTTACTTGGGAGTTGAAAAGTGATATGAAGGCCAAGTACCCGCATCTCTTTGAACAGTCTTCTTCTAAGATTTCGGGGACGAAATCCCCTAAAATAGGGGAGACTATAACGACCAGCGTCCCTAAACCTTAGACACTTGGCAGGATCAGTCCCTGAACTCCTATAAATTGTTGATCTTAGTCCTTGTGGTTATGTAATGTTGATACTTTGAAAGTTTTGGTGTGAAACCTATTGATAATTGATGCTTAACACTACGATACTTGATTCCTTAATCTAGATGCTTGATTCTTGAAACATAAACTATGAGACTTGATACAGATATTAGACTCTTGATGCTTGACCCAGGATGCTTAATCTAGATACTTGAATCTTCATGATTAAACTAGATACTTGATACTATGAAAACTAGATTCTTATTGTTGATACTTGATACTTGGACTCTTGATACTTAGACACTTGATTCTGGAGCAACGCTGACTCTTGACCCTTGAAACTTGAACTGGTGCTTGACTCCTTAGACTCGTGAAGCTTGATTCTTGGTTAAACGAGAGACTGGAGCCTTGGCACTGGCGGAATCTATGAAACCGTGAGACTTCGGTGCTTACGATGTAATCCAAAAAATAAAATACTTTACCTAATCTATAAGTAACGTAACGTAACGCAA
Organism: Helianthus tuberosus; assembly: GCA_030545235.1. Taxonomy (NCBI): domain Eukaryota; kingdom Viridiplantae; phylum Streptophyta; class Magnoliopsida; order Asterales; family Asteraceae; genus Helianthus; species Helianthus tuberosus. Next base: position 17,785 of record JARYGA010041833.1, read on the forward strand.
CGCCTAACATTACGCAAAAAACGAATCATAAACTGGAACGCAAGAAGGCTGGGTTGGCAAGAGTGACCAGCCGATCGGACAGTCACCTATAGGCTGACCAGCCGATCGGACAGCTGACCGATCGGACAGCCAGCCGATCGGACTGCCAGCCGAACCGAATCACCTCCCTCCCTTCTCTCCTTCACCTATAAATAGGCTGTCACATCACCATTCCAAGTGATGTGACAGCTCTGACCGAACCAGACGCACGCGCTCGCAAATCTCTCATTTTCTTGCTAATTTTGGTACGTTTCAAGCTAAATTCTTGTACTTCCTTGATCTACACTTCATCCTCTACGTGATTCATCTTTGAAATCACACTTTTCACCGTGAAATCTCTCAGATCTGAGATCTTAAGGATGACATCAGCACGGTGGTTTGTTCAAACTACTATACGAGGTCATTCTTGGTAAGATCTAGCTGAGATCTAAGGGATTCCATGTAATTATCACCTAATCTAAGCTAAATCTAAGTATTTTCATAATAAAAACTTAAGTTCTTCATCTTTTCTTCAAATTTCTGATTTACTTCGGTGGTAAACGTGACTAAACGGACTGTAGACTTGATCGGTGGTCTAGAGTTAGTTTAGGAAACGGGTCGTTCACTGATTAAGACGATCACGGAATGGATTCTGGCATAAACCCGTCGCTAACAGGCAACTGGTTGATTTGGGGTGGTTCTCGACCGATCAGAATGACTGTTGAACGATAAGTTACTATTGCCTTAGTACGTGTCGTGACGTCACCATTAATTTTCAAAACTTAGAAATTTTACGTAAATGGTAAACAAGAACAAGAGGCCAGCCGATCGGACAGCCATCCGATCGGGCAGCCTTTCTTCACAAGAGTCCGCCTTTCTTCACTAAGGGGCCAACCGATCGGACAGCCTCTACCATTCTTTCGCACCAAGTGGCAACCCAATCAGATGGCCATCCGATCGGGCAGCTGTTGCCTCCTTACATCACATGTCAGCCGACCGACCGGCCAGCCGATCGGACAGCCGTCCGGTCAGACAACCATCCGACCTAGTGACCTGTAAAACACTTTATTCAATCTTGATACTTCGCCCGACCCTTATCCTATTTTAATCTAATCAGGCTAATCTCAAAAGAACTCCCTTTGATCCAATAACAGTTACGACTGTTAAGCAATCACTGTGAGTATACTCGATCCCTTTTTTTACTTTAAACTTTTGGGGTGTAACTTGTATTCTATGAAACTTAAACTTGAATCTTTGGAAACTTATACTCTATCCTATGTGAAACTTGTGATTCTTGATTCTTGATTCTTTGTGCTATGTGACGTTTAATCCAGAGTGTGTAGTTCCGCCTTAACAATAGTAACACTATAGGAGTAATGCACCTCCCCGTTAGTCTTTGGGGTATTGTTAGGAGGAGACATATAACCTCCCGTTAGACTTTGGGAAAGGCACTTAACGCATTGGAAACTTGGGCTATCACTGCGTGGACTGCGACACTAGCACGACTGAAACTATTTTATTGTTACACTATGGATATGAGTTGTTTTAATCTATTATGCTATTATCAAACTTGTAAACTCGCCAATACTTTTGTATTGATATTTTAATACATGTTGCAGGCTGATAGGATGCTATGGAACTTTGGAAATCAAGATAGGAGATGCCTAGAAACGTCGCCTTAATAATTTAGACTTTTGAACAATTTCATTTGGTGATGTAATCTTGATGATACTTGATTTTGTTGTTAGACAATTGGTATGAAATCTATTTAATGATCATCGAAACATTTAGTGTTATGGAAATCTCATGAGCAATCTGAACGCTTAGTGCTCGCACCTCGATGTTTCCGCCATCGGTTGGGGTGTGACAAGTTACTACACATTTTTATAAATTTTCAAGTTCATGAAGTGGTAGTTTATGCTTGTTTTTGGCAAAATTGGTAAGTGTAGATTGTTGATTGTTGATTGATTGTGTTGATTTACAAAAGAAAATGATATGCCTTGAGGGTATGGAAACCTCCATTTTTAGGGGAAACTATGGCAATTTTTTTCTAAAAATTAAACACTTAGAAAAATATTTTCAAACAAATATTTACAAGTATATTTCAAACCATGAATTTTCACATAAAGTTTGCCATAAATTTTGTTACAAAAATTAAAAATATTGGAGGTTGATTTTTATAAATAAAAGTGACCAAATATGTATTTAGGGAAATATATATTTAGAAGGCACAATGTGTGTGATTATTTTTATATTATGTGTATTAGTTATATTATTTTAGGACTTGAAATAATATAACTCATCAAAATACCAAAAATTACAATCCAAAATATTACCAAAATCCCAAGAATATGAATATACAAATTATATCCAAAATATTGATGAAACCGAACAAAGGAATATAACTCACAAAAATATTTCGAAAACTTATTCATATGTATATTTTGGTAAATAATATTTTGGACACCAAGAGAACAAAATGTGATTTTTACAATTATTACTAAGTATACCATATTTTTCACAAGGAGAAAATATATTAGTTTGACAAGTAAAAATATATATTTTCTTGAAATTATTAGAAGATGTATTATTTTTAAAAGAAATATATATTTTCTCAAACAAACATGAAATACAATATTTTTGGGGTGAAAAATATATTTTCTTGAACAAACATGAAATATATTATTTTTGGATGAAAAATGGATGCATATATATTTTCTAAGTTAGACTTGGAAATATAATATTTTTGAGACTTGAATGAAATTTTAAATATTTTTTCCAAGAGAAAAATTATGAATAATTCTTCTAAGTAATATTTCTTAAAGTATATATTTTGGAAATATACATTAATATATTTTTACTAGAGATATTATTCCGGAAAAATTAATACAAAATTAAGTATAAGAATACTTAACAATTACAAGAAGATATGTATTCTCGTACGTATAAATACACACCGGAATACGACCCCAATACATGGCAAAAATATACAAGTATAAGAATACGAATACAAATACGCTCATCCTTGGGAAGGATATACATGAATAAATACATAAAGGTAACAAGTTAAAATATATTATTTTAACAACTATTCCGAAATGAAATAAATATAATTTAAGTTAAAATATTTATTATTTTAACAAATAATTATATAACTTGGAATAATATTGAAGACACAAGGAAACGTAACTCAAAGACACTAATTAATACGAAGTCAAGGCACGACCCGCTCGTCTAATAGACCTCAGTACGTTGTAGGTAGTCGTGTACATCTGAAGGAGCTTTGAGTTACTGTGATTACGAAGAACACAAGACTGTGAGTTCATGTCCCCATTTTCTTTTAATTGTTTTTAATTTTAAAACTTCGGGGGTGAAGTACATGTTACAAACTGTTTATAAACGTTTATATGTGGTATGGTTAGCTAAGGAAAGTGTTGGTGCATATGTCTGTCGACTTCGTCTTGTATCGAGTCTTGTATTAGATTAGATAGATCAGGGCACGAAATATAAGAAAAATGTGAAACGTATAGGTTTGAGCCATTTCGCACAAAATGGAAAGAGTCCATTTCGTATGATATGGAGATGGTCATTTCGCACGAAATGGGACTGGCCATTTCGTGTGAGCCAATTCGTGCGGAATGGTTGGCCTATAAATAATGTGCTTGGTCTTGTCATTTGTAACGTTTTCGATTCCGGTAGCGAAGCTCTGCCGAAGTGTCTCCAACATTGTAAAACGATCTGATATCAATACAAAAGACAGTTAAAGTGAATCTAAGTGCAAATCAGCTGAAATAACTCTGATACGTCTGTTTCCGCCTTTCGTATTGGACGAGATCTTTTCTGAACGACTCGTTAGGTCACACAAACGATCCTACAAGTGGTATCAGAGCTCAGGAGGAAGAGTTCTTACCATTTCAGCTGAAAATTTCTGATTTCTACTCACTTTCTTCACATTTTTCAAAATTAAATGAAATTTCACGGATAAAATGGATTGATTTTCACATATAACGTGCGAAACACTGTTTTAACAAACCCTTGAAAGAATCAGACCTTAATTCGAAGTAAAACTTGATCAATTTGACAAAAATCTGTCCGATCGTGTGTCGTCAGATCCATTTCGCACGAATTGGATATCAGTTCGTTTGACTTTGCAGCCATTTCGCAGCAAGTTCCATTTCGTGTGAAACATCATCTCATTTCGTACGGATTGGTTTAGTTGACTCCATTTCGCACGAGACAGGTCCATTTCGCTTGAAAAGTTCATTCAGCTTGAAAAGTTCATTTCGCTTGAAAGGTTCATTTCGCTTGAAAGGTTCATTTCGCTTGAAGAGGTTCATTTCGCTTGAAAGGGGCAGTTTGTTTGGGAATCATTCATTTCGTTTGAAAAGACTGAGTTTGTGAACTTTTGATAATCGAAACACGGAGAACGAATTCTACAATGCCTTTGCTACTCCGATGACTGTGACTCAGAGTACTATTTTAGAAAATGAAACATGCACTACGCAAAAACCGCCTAAGCTTATGAGTATTGAGGAGTATAGTGGATGGGCCGAACGTTTTGAAAAATGGGTTCAAGCATATTACCTAGATGCATGGGAATACACTGAATTTCGATATATTAGACTGGTTAAAGACAACGGACAGAAGGTTGATATTAAAGATTTAGATGTTGATGAGAAAAAGAAATACAAAAATGAAAAGTTGATGGTTAGTCTCTTGCAGCAAGCTATTAAGGAAGAAATCTTGATTTTACTTCAACACAACGGAAGTGCACATTCAATATGGAAAGAACTAAAATCGAAGTTTGTTGGAAGTAAAGAGATGATCAAGAACAAAACGTCGCTTATGAAGAAAGAATTTGATCTATTCCGTGGATTAAGAACTGAAAACACCAAGCAGATTATAGAAAGATATTGCAATTTGGTGAAGAATATGAAAAGATTGAACATCAATAAAGATAAAGAAGAATTGATTGAAAAGTTGGCCGATGCGTTGCCACAAGATGTCTGGGGCACGTATCTTATGATGTTGAAGAATAAACCCGAATTTGACAATCTAACGCTGAGCGGATTTATTGAACAACTCGAAGCTCAAGAGATGGAACAACGAAAGATAGCGAGAATGAAGAACTATGATGGTGAACAAGATATTGGTTTGTATTACAAAGGTGGTGTTAGTGATAAGACCAACATTGCACCAAAGATTGAAACTGCTTTCAATACAAATAGCTCATCTGGAGGTTCATCTCAAGGATCAAGTAGCAAAACGGGATTCTCTTCATATCCATCATTCGATCCAAATGTTTCAGCAACCAAGAGTGGCAAAGTGCTACAATGCAACATTGCGCTAAATCTTGAAAATGATCAAAATTACTCTGAAGAAGTAGCCAAAAGTCATATGTATTTGTTGGTGACTGTGTTAGAGTCTTATGGGAGTTTAGTTGCAGGAAGGATCGGAAATCCAATGTTGACAAAAGAGGATTACGATCAGATTGATGCTGAGGAGATGGAGTTAATGGATATAAAGTGGTGTTTGGCTAGCGTGTTGAGAAGAGCTGAAAAGTTTAAATAGATTACGGGAAGAGATGATTTTCGTGATGCAAATGTTTCTACTTTAGGATTTGATAAATCTAAAGTTACTTGTTTTCGTTGCAGGGAAAAAGGGCATTTCAAGAGAGAATGCACAAACCGCGAAACAAGTGGAGCTCAAAATCCTTTAGAAAACAATGATTATTATCGGAAAGCGATTTATCATCAAGTTGCTCAACAACCATATCAACAATCGCCACAAACTTCACATGCAAGGAAGGAGATTGAAGAATCAAAGAAAGCGTATCTTGTTAATCAAGATGATGAAAGATTACCAGAATGTTTTAGTTGGGACAAATATTGTCCGGATGAAGAGATCTTAAAGTCTAAAGCTTTTGTTGCTAAGATTGTTGAAGAGAGTGATGATGATAATTCGTATTGGGCAGATAGTATGAGAGAGCATTTAGAATATCTAGCTGAGAGAGATGCTGAAAGGGCTCAAGTGGCAAAGCAGAAGGTTAAAAAACAAGATGATAGTGATGATGATTATTGGGCAGATAAATTGAAAGAGCACTTAAAATTTCTAGCCGAGAGAGATGCAGAAAGAATGAAAGGTAAGAATGATGAAGAAGAGGTTCGTGTGATAAAGCAGAAAGAAATTCCAGCTTTCGAGATTAAAAAGGAAGCTGTTGCAGAAAAGGTGTCTGAGAATTGTGAAAATTGTGAGACTCTGAAAAAGTACAACAATGAGTTGATTCACAACATGAACAGATTGAAATAATCGTATGATGTCTTAAACAAAGCCATGAATCAATATAACGAGTCAAGCAGTGAACAAGCTACAGCCATGAAGTCACTCAATGGAGCATACATGATTAAGCAGGAAATGGTCAACTATTATATTGATATGTGTGCTGAGCTTGAACAGAAATTAGAAACTGAGAGGATAGAAACTGAAAGAGTAAACAAGTTGTTAAAAAGTTACTCATGTTCTTCTTATGTGATTGACAGGATTTACCCCACAGTTGAAGGCATGAAGGCATTTGAAGAAGAAAAATATGAAGAAAAGAATTCCGAAACAAAAGAGGATACTGAAGTGAAGATTTCTGGTAAGAAACAAAGTTTTGGCTATAACAAGTGTCCACCCCGCTTGAAAATGGATATTCTCCACGAAATCCAAATTCAGAAATAGTCAAAAGGGCAACCAACTTACAGTGGGAATTTGAGCCTTCAGATAACTTGCCAGACAATATTGATGTCACTTTCACATCTTCTGACACTGATCATGAGTCCGAGTTAATTAAGAAAGTGGTCGATCAGGTGTTGGATAAAGATGAAACGGAGGAGTCAAAGTCAAAATCAGAGTCAAAGTCTGAGTCCAACACTCAAAAAGGGCAAACGGGTTTATAATAAAGAATTTATGTTATCACAAAATAATTTGAATGATGAAACATTCAAAGTAGCATATACTTTGAATGATTCTGACAAATTATATTCTGATGAAGAATTTCCAATAAGAGGTGTTAAAACTGAAATGATTAAAAAGGATTTCAAATTAACAGAAATTAATATTTCTGAAATAAAAGATGTAAATCTTTCTGAAAAACCTAAACCTTACACCTCAAGAGTTCAACAAAGGTTAAACAAGAAAAAGGGTTACAGTTCTGGTTCAGGTTATCGAAAGAAACCAAACCATAACGGTAATTTCAAAAAGAAGGGATTGGGTTTTACTCCACCGAAAAATTATAAAAATGAGAAAATTTATAAACCAAAAACTGTATTTGTTTCAGGAACATCATCTGAAGAAGAAAAAGAGCAATTGTTTAGAAAGCAAACAAACAAAGAATTCCTTGCTAAGAAGCAAAAAGGAATGAAGAAGGATGTTGCTCAGAAGAAGGAGACTAGAACCTGTTTTCAATGCAAAACAGTTGGTCATATTGCCAGGAATTGTCCAACGGCAATCCACACAAAACAGGGAGTCTCTGAAAAACTAAAAGGAAAGATGGTTGAAAATGAACCACCAACCAAACAATTTAAAGTTTTCAAAAATTCAAATTTTGAGGTTGGTGAATGTTCAAAGAGTTTTTACAAAAGAAAAGTGAATCTTAACAATCAAAAGTGGATTGTTAAGAAATCTGATGCTAGTTCTGGCGATGAATCTGACTCGTCAAAGTCAGAGGAGCCACAAGTTGAGATAAAAGGTGAAAATTCAGTGCCGCCATTGGATGATGCAAATTTTCCACCATTGCGGGCTGAAAATTTAAAATCAAAAATTGGAAAAGTTGAAATTTCAAATCAATTCTTTTCTGAAAAGAAAGAATTTGATATTGAAAAAGCCTTTAACCCCACAGTTCAAAATATTTTTGGAAAAATGATTGACGGGAAGGTCAAAGGGGTAAAGGAATTTTATGAGAAAAAAACGAAGAAACCAGATGAAGATGGTTCATCCCAGGTTAGTAACTGGGATAGAACTTATCATGACTAAAACTCTGGACTTGCCGGAGCTCCCAAGTTGGTAATCGTGGAGCAGGAATCGGCATCTTTCTTGAAATGTTTTGTTTGAGAAACCTACAAGTGGTAAAACTCAAAATTGTCATATTTCAATTTGCATGTGGTAGTGTTGATAAGTGAACCTACAAGTGGTTAATCAAGGTAATTAAGTTGAACTTGATTTAACTTTCATACAAATGGTTGAGAAAACAAAGTGATGAATGTATCCCCGATTCTACATATGGTGAAATCAACAAAACTTATTTTCCGGAAAAACCATTTTGATTAAAAAAAAACTTAAGTGTTTTGAAATCATAATGGGAAAATATTTTGTTGTCAGGGGGAGTTCTGATTACTTATGCCAAGTGGATGGAGAATTGAAGCTTGAAAATCAGTTTGTCATTTTACTTGTATAGTTTGTTTTCAAATTTTCCTTGAAAATCAAAAATTGAAACATATTTTTGATTTTAGGGGGAGTAGAAAATTTTAGAAATTTCGAAAATTTGAAAAAGACAAAAACATGATAAAATCTCAAAATCCAAAAACATTGATAAAATTGAAAACGAGTTTTGTTGTGAAAAAGAGGAAATGATAGTACATCAGTGGACAATCACAGCATGCTAAAAAATGGAAAGTTAAAATGTGATAAACGGTCTCACTGATGATATGCCAGTAGGTTTTTACACGCTTAGTAGATTGTTTGTCGAGATATAAATGTAAATATCAAACTTGCTTATTTCGTGGGGAACATCTCTCGGATATATAGGTAACCCCTGAAATCTTGTTTGAAGGGCTTTCTATTTCTGACATACTAGGTCTTTGTGCGTGGTGATATCTGGGGTATTATACCTGGACTTCTGATTTTGCAGGAGCAATAGCCTAGTCCTCGTATAATACTTTACATTGCTTTGATCTTAAAGCCTACCCTCAGCATAAAAAATGATGAAACATTGAAAAATGCTAATCATGTGCTGTTGAAGAAAAGATTCTCTAAAGGGAACACACCAAAAGTCGAACCATCATCTCTCTGATTTTGCGGAAGCAATAGCCTGAGCTCTCATGGTCTCGCATTTAACCCCTTACAAATATCATTAGTGTACATTCACCTGTAAGACTGAATATAGGAGTCTGGATACGGGAGTATATTCTGAGGTGGGACACGCGAATAAGTTTAAGTGCTTAAAACACTAAACTCATATCTCGAAACAGTTGAACTTTGTGTGAAAATTTAAGTGGATCAGTATACTGACAATCTAAGTGAATCGTTTAGAACTTAAAATGTTTAAAGCTTAACGGTGTTGGTGATTTGTCTCATAAACTGATATGATCCTCTTACACAAACTCACAAAAATATTGTATGTAAATATTTCTTTACTACTTTCCATTATAAACAAAAACCCAAAAAGAGTTTAAGTGTGTTTTAGCATAGAATTTTGAAAAATACAAAAAGATTTTCGACAACTGATGTTGAAAAGCTGATGTTTAAAATTCCGAGTGCTAAACATGATGAACAACAGTGGGTTGGGAGAGTTGTTTTTGAAATGAAAATTGTTATAAATAAATCTACCCAAAAATAAGTTGATTGATGATTAAACGATACCTGCAAGGGGAATATAAATTTGTCAAAGTGTTAAATTTGTGAAATTTATTGTGAGGTAGAGATTGTGCAGGTAGAAGCAGCCAGGTTTCGACTCCTGAAAGATATGCAAAAGCCAGATTCCGATTTCTGTGAACTTTCAGCATGAGGAGAGCCAGAAAACGTTCCTGAACCTGTGAAAGCTGCAAAGCGTGAGCAGAATTTGAGCCAGGTCATGATCCTAGAACGAGAATTCCAGACTGTGATCCCAACTTATCGAAAGGGGGAGTCTGAAAAGGTAAGAGCCAGATTGAGATCCTGGAACTGTATTCATGATAAAAGCTGCTGATGCTGAAGAACTTAAGGAATCAAGAGATCTGATCAAGAGAAGATAGAGACAGGTTGAGATTCTGGAAAAGAGAGAAAGAGATTGATTGAGGATGCTTACAATGGAAAATACTTTGAAAAGAGCGAGAAGACTGATAAAGACTAAAGGGTTGACATACCGAAGACTCGACACTGAAGACTTCGTCAACATCCAAGGGGGAGTCTGTTGGTGCATATGTATGCCGACTTCGTATTGTATCGAGTCTTGTATTAGATTAGATAGATCAGGGCACGAAATACGAGAAAAATGTGAAACGTATAGGTTTGAGCCATTTCGCACGAAATGGAAAGAGTCCATTTCGTACGAAATGGAGATGGTCATTTCGCACGAAATGGGACTGGCCATTTCGTGTGAGCCAATTCGTGCAGAATGGTTGGCCTATAAATAGTGTGCTTGGTCTTGTCATTTGTAACGTTTTCGATTCCGGTAGCGAAGCTCTGCCGAAGTGTCTCCAGCATTGTAAAACGATCTTATATCAATACAAAAGACAGTTAAAGTGAATCTAAGTGCAAATCAGCTGAAATAACTCCGATACGTCTGTTTTCGCCTTTCGTATTGGACGAGATCTCTTCTGAACGACTCGTTGGGTCACACAAACGATCCTACAGAAAGGTACTGCTAGATCATGTGAGTGGTGGGTACAACGCTTAAGACCATTAATCCTCGTTGTAGGACCAAGGAACATGAGTGATAGATCTATTTGGGTGTAGCGAGCCAACACCCGTGTGGACCGGGGTTTGGCCCATGTGGTGACTATGTTCACAAACTAAAGCCTGGTGCAAAATCTGCTAGGTTTGAGTCTTCCTGCATCACGTCACACATATTAATGGCCTTGCAAACCATTAATGGTCTGTTTTTCCTTGTTTGCTTTCATACTAGGGTTTGACAAATGCATACTTACTTATGATGATTACAAAGTTTATTCGAGCTCACACACTAAACACATGAACTCGCTCAACTTTTGTTGATGTTTTCAAACTCCATGTATTTCAGGAAACTAAGTACGGATCTGGCGGGCGTTGAAGGTTTCCAGTGTTGTTAGGAATAAAAGATGTCATCCGATGTCGAGTGGTTTGGAGTGTGTATCTGATGTGTGCAAAATGCAACATATAAATTACATCAAAAGAGGCATAAAACTAACCCTTTTTAGTACTAATGTTGGAAAAAGTGTGCTTTTGTCTTCCTTTTGTATTTTCAGGGTTAAAAGAGCTTAAATGAACAAAAGAAGCAAAAATGCAGCCAAATCCAGCAATAATACAAGAAAAGGAATAAACGTGGCATGCCCGACCCCTCGACAGCATCTCCCCAAGCAAAAACAAGAGAACAGAAGGCTGAACACGCCCCATGCTCACTGAGCACGGGGGCGTGCCCAAGTGTCTGCAGAAAAGACAAAGCTGTAGAAGCTTCTATCACTCACCATGGGGGTGTGCCCGGCGGACACGGGGCCGTGGTCAATGCAAAGATTCGCAGAATCTAGGTAAATCTTGATAGTACAGATACGCTTCTGCACACGGTGTCGTGCCCAGCACACACGGGGGCGTGGTTAACTAATACAGACAAACTGCATTTAATGAAGAAAGAGAAGATGGGTGGACACGGGGTCGTGCCCAATGCACACGGGGCCGTGTCCGGGCTTCTGTGCAGGCTATAAATAGGGGTGCTTGGCTCACTTGCAAATCATCCCTTGGCAAACCACCTCTCTCCCACTTCACCCACACTCCACCACCACCACACCACCATCATCCACCACCATCATCCATCATCCATCATAGAGTGTGTGTAGTAGTCTCGGGATCCAAGATTGATAGTAAGAGTTCTTGACAATCAAAGGCCATGTTTGCCTAAGTCTCTTACATCACTTGGTGAAGACAAGCATTTAGTGTAATACTTTTTATTTTTAATATTTTCGCACTTTTTATTTGGTTATGTATGAATGACTTTAATAACTAGTTTCTTATGTTGAAGGTGAAACTTCCTTATCATTTGTCCGTGGTGTCTTGGCGTTATTTTACTGTCTATATAAAATAAAAGATTTACATCATTCATATCTCCACGGTCTATATGGAGATATGTTGGCTACCTGGTCGGGGGTTAAGGGAATGGTTTGGTAAGCGTCTTGCCTTGTTCAGTGTATATGTCACACCCTGGCTTTGCGGAAGCGTGGTTAACTTTTGGTGTGACTTCTTAATACCATAGCTTAATCATAACAAAGCTATATGAATTAAAAACCATGCAAGTCATCCATTAAGTTTTGAAAACAACATACAGTACCATTGTTTTAACATACAACCATAACCTTGTTCAGTAGACATTACAACTTATAACATAGCATAAACGTGGTTTAAGGACTGTGTCTTGTCCAGGAAAGAGACACATCCCCTAAACCCTGATGACTTCATGACAAGTGCAGCGGAAAACGTTCCATACCGTGCCAGATCCGTTTTAATTTCCTGAAATACATGTGAGTTGAAAAATCAACAATAATGTTGAGCGAGTTCATGTATAAGTGAGTATGTAAAACACTTGTGAGTATAAAAATAGTTGTGGTATGTAGCAGTGTAAGAGGACTTGTGATCACCAATGGTTTGCAAGGCCACTGACATATGTGAAGTGCAAATAGGGAGACTCAAACCTAGCAGATTTCGCCACGGCAAAGTATGTGGACAAAGTCACCCCACGGTCCGTTTCTAGTTTGGCCGGGGGCTGGGCTCGCTACACCCAGATAGATCTACCGCTCCTGTCCCTCGGTCCCTCCATGAGGACTAATGGCCCCATGTTGTTCCTATCCACTCACATGATCGTATAACACCTCCTTACGTTAAACATACCGTTGTAAAGTACTCGTAAATCATAGTAACATGTATTTCACCCCCGCAGTTAAGTAAACTGAAAACAGTTAGAGAAAAGGGGGACATGAACTCACAGTGAATGCGCGTCTCTACCGAGTGTCTCCGAATCGTAAAGCTGTGCGACGACCTACAAGTGCTAATTCTATTAGACGGACGGCCGTGCCTTAGCTTCATGGTTTATGTTTTTGGGGAAATAGTTAGACAACTATTTCGTGTTTACATTTTGTAAATACTCGGTAGTTAATCTCCTTCCCAAGGATGGGGGATTCAATACATGTGCTTACAAATTTCATTCATTAAGTCTCACTTAATCTTTATATATTTCCAACTCCAAAGTATAAGTATTTATCCAAAATACGTTGTTAAAGTACGCGTTCATAAATATTTCCGTAATTGTGTAAGTTACGTTTTAACATACGAGTGGTAATAAAATTACCGGTGTAACTTAGATATTTATGGTGAAAGCGTTGTATTATTTTGGGGTCGTTAACGCTTGTAAATATTATTTTTACTCTAAAATAATATTTATGTACTTCACAAAATAATCATAAACAGTGTGTGAAAATATATATTTATCACGTTAATATTTTGTGAAACTCCCACCTCCGAATATTTAGTAAATAAAGTCATGGCGAAATTTATGTTTCGAAAGCGTGACGAAAAATGATTCTAACACTTGTAATGTAAATAAGTTTAAGTGTTAGGTTTTTAAGAAAATTTCGCCAGAGTTTCCTCTGTAACTGGAGGTGGCCACGCTTGTAAGCGTATCATTTTCTTTTAATAATCAAATCAACAATTGTTCCTAACAATTTCCAATAACCTTTCAACATTTTAACTAGTCAAATATGGACATAATTGTAAAAGTACACAAACTTGTGATTTGTCTAAAACAAGTAGTAAATCTCTTTACTTTTGGTGGATCTTGTGTGTTAATAATCCGTTTTGGTGAAAACCCCGTTTTTAGAGAAATCCGCCTTTACAACTTCTAGTCATTTTTCCCAAAAATAGTTATTTTGTCGAAATCTTTTCATTTCACAAGTGTTTACACACTTGTGGTTCGTAAAATCATGTTTAGTAGCACAAGATCTATTCTTTAGAAAACACGATTCTTTTAAAGTGTGGTCCTTCAAAAATACCACTTGCAGATACGTAGATCCGCTAGTTTTAAACACCTTTGTACATGTCAAATCACTTTTACACAAGTAAAATATTTTTACACAAGTTTATGCTTTAAGTGTGGTAGAGTTTCACCTTTAACCCTTGTATTTAGTCAAAAAAAAACGAGCTTATGTGAAGATCCATGATCTTACAAGGTCAGGTTAAACGATATTCCGAGCTACCACATCATAGATCGGGTCTCAAATATAACAATTTTCAAGTCCTACAACTTTTACACAAGTTATATGTTATTAACCTCCATTTTAGCATTTTTACTAGACTTTAATGCATCAAAACATAAGTTAACGATATTTAACCGACAAAAATCTTTTTAACCACTTTAGATACGTTCAAGAACAAGTTTTAAACAATATACCTCTAGCTCAGGGCTAGGGAAGAATCTTGGCGAAAAGTGGGTGGATAAAAGCTAACGGTAGAGGTCCTTCGTGTTCCGCTTGCTCCGAGGCTCCTAATACGTGACTTGTGAAGCTTGTATATGCTTGGAATGGAGAGATCAAGGACCGAAAGTATGATGGTGGTGAGGGTGGTGTTCGGCCGAGATGGGAGGAGAGCAAGGGAGAGAGTTGAAGTTGGTGTTTGATTGTGATAACTACTCATGTGTAACACTTGCATTATATAGACAAATGGTAAGAGTTTTATCCCAAGGATAATGTGTCTCCAAGATGCTTAGCAACTAAGATTTGCCAAATCACTAGTACAAGGGGGGTGTCCCCCTAGATATGGGGCCGGTTATGAGAAAGGGGGGGGGGGGTTCGATCCAAACTAGATTAGTTAGGTGATTAGTTTAGGTAAATAGGTTAACTAAGTATTTAACTTAGTTAGTTGTATGTTATGTGTTATGACGGGTGTTAGGGTAATCAGAGACCCTAACTGGCTCAGAAAAATATGAATAGTGAAAATACTAATATTTTCATGTTCCGGGTAAAGTCCGGGTGTCCGGTTGGATAGTAATCCGTTAAAGCGTTACAAAAGCTTTAAAGTGTCGTTATTAACATTTTTAGTGACACAATTTGTTTTCCCGACACTTTAGAAAGTGTCTAGTGATATTTTTCCCATGTTTTGGCACTTTACTAGTCAGCTAGAAGCTGGTTAAATTATTAAAGTGCTGTGTTTTGTACTTAAAGTACGTTTTAGGCACATCCGAATCAGTGTATCTTATTCCTAGAGACGCGGTTCTACAATACTTGTATCCCTACACTCACTGCTAGTGTAGTAACTTTCTCAGGCTCTTACAGGCCTTAGAGGCAGTGTCTGCCTGATGCCGGTTATATCAGCGTGTTCGCCGTGTATCCGTTTATTGTGCTACTGTGCGTTTAGTGCATCAAGTTTGTCACGAAGGTGCTAATAGCAGAATATAGTGTGACGGCAAGTAAAGTATGATGCAAGTAAGTTCATGTATCAGTATTCAAGTAGCAGTTCATCAGCTAGTTCAAACAAGCACAGTAATCAAGTAGTAATTAATCATTAATTAAGTTGTACGGATACCTGGTTTAGTGCGGGTTGTCACATTCTCCCCCCGTTAAATAAATTTCGTCCCGAAATTTAAGTTCTGCTTGTAGATGCAGAGTTCTTAGGAAATAAGTGGGGGTATTTCTCTTTCATCCGGTCCTCACGTTCCCAGGTGTATTCAGGACCATGTCTGGCATTCCAACGAACCTTGACGAGCTTGACACTGCTCCGGCGGGTCTTGTTAACTTTCCAATCTGTGACCTCGACAGGTTCTTCAACGAAGTGGAGCGTGTCGTCAATATGAATCTCGTCGATGGGAATGGCAACGTCAACTTGAGTTGGACTTTTCTTTAGATTGGATACATGAAATGTATCGTGAACGCCATTTAGTTCAGCGGGTAGGTCCAACTTGTATGCTACCGTCCCAATTCTTTCTAGAATTCTAAAGGGACCAATGTAACGTGGATTTAACTTCCCACGCTTTCCAAAGCGCGCCACCCCTTTCCAGGGTGATACCTTCAGTAAAACCATTTCTCCAACTTGAAAATCCACATGTTTTCGGTTTGGATCCGCATAGGCCTTTTGTCTGTGGCGAGCTGCTTCGATGCGTTTAAGAATTTGCGCGATCTTGTCTGTCGTCTCTTGGACGATTTCGGGACCAGCAAGCTGCCTATCACCTGCGTCAGCCCAACATAAGGGTGATCGGCACTTGCGTCCGTAAAGGGCTTCGAATGGCGCGACACCAATACTGGTGTGGTAGCTGTTGTTGTATGAAAATTCGACCATAGGTAAATGTTTATCCCAGCTACCGCCCAAATCCATAGCACATGCTCTCAGCATGTCTTCCAAAGTCTGTATCGTTCGCTCGCTCTGGCCGTCAGTTTGCGGATGGAACGCAGTGCTCAGATTCAACTGTGAGCCAAAGGCTTCTTGGAAGGATTGCCATATCCTTGACACAAACCTTCCGTCTCTATCAGAGATGATCGAGAGTGGCACTCCGTGACGTGCGACGATCTCTCTCATGTAAATTTCCGCAAGTTTGCTCGTGCTATCTTTCTCTTTGATTGGCAGAAAGTGTGCGGATTTTGTTAGGCGGTCAACTATTACCCAAATCATATCATGACCTCTTGGCGTTCTTGGTAATTTTGTAACAAAATCCATTGAGATTTGTTCCCATTTCCACTTGGGAATCTCAGGTTGTTGCAGAAGTCCCGAAGGCTTCTGGTATTCTGCCTTGACCTTAGCGCACGTTAAACATTTGCTCACGTAAACAGCAACGTCGCCTTTCATCCTAGGCCACCAATAGTAATCCTTGAGATCTTGATACATCTTATCCGATCCAGGGTGGATAGAGTACCGTGACTTGTGCGCTTCGTCGAAAATAACTTCCCTTACTCCACCAAACAGAGGAACCCAAATCCTTTTCTCAAAACATAACGTTCCTTCCTCGTTTGGTACCAAAAGCTTCTCCATTCCACGGAGATATTCTTCCTCAAGGTTTCCCTCCTTGAGAGCTTCCTTTTGTGCAGCACGAATGCGCAAGGAAAGATCGGTTCGTATAATCATTTCCAAAGCTCTAACCCTTATGGGCTTGATCCTTTCCTTACGACTTAGGGCATCGGCGACTACATTCGCCTTCCCTGGGTGATATTTTATCTCGCAGTCGTAATCGTTCAATAATTCAACCCATCGTCTTTGCCTCATATTCAACTCCTTCTGGTTGAATATGTGCTGTAGGCTTTTGTGATCCGTGAAGATTGTGCACTTCGTACCATACAGGTAGTGTCTCCAGATCTTTAAAGCGAAAACCACTGCGCCAAGCTCTAAATCGTGTGTGGTATAATTCTTTTCGTGCACTTTCAGTTGGCGTGATGCGTAAGCAATGACCTTTTGGCGTTGCATCAACACACAACCCAATCCTTGACGCGATGCGTCGCAGTATACCACAAAGTCATCAGTGCCTTCTGGTAGAGCTAAGATTGGCGCGTTACAAAGCTTATCCTTCAATATCTGAAACGCTTCATCCTGTTTGATTCCCCAATCAAACGTCTTGTCCTTCTGCGTGAGGAGCGTCAAAGGTTGAGCGATTTTCGAGAAATCCTCGATGAACCTTCGATAGTAGCCAGCCAAACCCAAGAATTGTCGAATCTCGGTTGGCGTTGTAGGCGTTTCCCAATTATTGATTGCCTCAATCTTTGTGGGATCAACATGAATTCCATCCCCATTAACCACATGTCCGAGAAACTGGACTTCGCGTAGCCAAAACTCGCACTTGGAGAATTTGGCGCTGTTCCTTCTTTAGCAGCTCCAGTATGGTTCTAAGATGCTGCTCGTGTTCAGCCTTCGTCTTTGAGTAAATCAAGATGTCGTCGATGAATACAATCACGAACTTGTCCAGGTATGGCTTGCAAACCCTATTCATTAGATCCATGAATACCGCAGGCGCGTTTGTCAAACCAAATGGCATAACGAGGAACTCGTAGTGTCCATAGCGAGTTCGGAAGGCTGTTTTCGGGATACTTTCCTCCTGTATCCTTAATTGATGGTATCCAGATCGAAGATCGATCTTAGAGTAACAGCTTGAACCTTGAAGTTGATCGAACAGATCGTCGATTCTTGGCAGAGGATACCTGTTCTTGATCGTCAGCTTGTTCAATTCTCTGTAGTCAATACACATGCGGAAACTTCCGTCCTTCTTCTTGACAAACAAGACCGGAGCTCCCCAAGGCGAGAAGCTTGGTCGGATAAAACCCTTGTCTAACAACTCTTGAAGTTGCGTCGACAATTCCTGCATCTCAGACGGAGCAAGTCTGTACGGTGCCTTAGCCACAGGCGCGGCGCCTGGAACTAAGTCAATGTGAAACTCCACTTGCCTCTGAGGTGGCAGTCCAGGTAAGTCTTCTGGGAAGACTTCGGGATACTCCCTTACGACAGGGATGTCTTCGATCCTTGGCTCGGCAGCCTTCTTGTCCACGATGTGCGCCAGAAAAGCAACACATCCCTTCTGCAAACACTTCCTTGCTTTCAAACAGCTGATAATCCGCAACGGCGTCTCACGCTTCTCTCCATGAACAACAATGGTCTCACCATCCTCGGTTGGAATACGAACAACCTTTTCGTGGCAAACTATCTCAGCTTTATTGCCCGCTAGCCAATCCATTCCTACTACCACGTCGAAACTTCCCAATTGGACTGGTAGTAGATCCAAAGCAAACTCACGTTCTCCTAATTCAATCACACAGCCACTGATAACATCATTGGCTTCTACCAACTTTCCATTAGCCAATTCGATTGCGTAGGGAATGTCTAACTTATTAGCGGCTAGCCCAAGTATATTCTTAAATTCTAGTGATACGAAGCTATAGTCGGCACCAGTATCAAACAGAACAGATGCATAGCGTTGATTTACAGGGAACGTACCAGTGACAACGTTGGGATCCTGGCGTGCTTCCCGTGCACCGATCTGGAACACCCTTCCACGGGCTTGGTTCAATCCCGGACAATCCTTCTTGAAGTGCCCAACGTCACCGCAATGGAAACATCCTAATCTTTTTCCACTTCCCGCACCATCCCCAACTGGCGGGTTGTTTTGATTGGCAGTTCCGGCTTGATTTGCATTGTAGCCTCGATTATTCCCTTGTGGGCGATTTCCCAAACCACCACGATTATCGTTTCTATTCATATATCCTCCCTGGCCTCCCCGGCCCGCACTAGCCCAACATGATTCCTTTGAGTGGCCCGGTTTTCCACAAGATTCACAAACTCTCACGTTACAATGGCCAGTATGGTGGCGTTGGCAGTTGTTGCATTTGGGCTGGGTGCCCTGGTACCCTTTTCCTTTCTTGGTACTGCCAGCTGATTTTCCTTTCTTTACTGCCATACTGACGCCTTGCTTGAAGTTTGAAAACTTCCTTTTGTTATCTCCTGAGGACTCAACGTGAGTCTCTGTCTTCTTCGCCTTGACTTCATCAAACTTGTTTAAACGAATTGCCTCCTCGGTGAGAGCCACGCTCAAATCAATGGCTTCCGTGATAGTTGCTGGTTTGGAGGAGGTTACCATGCTAATGATTTGAGGAGCTAATCCCCAAATGAAGCGCTCAATTCGCTTGTATTCAGGCGTGACCATATAAGGAACCACTTGAGATAGGTCATGAAACCTCTGAACGTACTCTGCTACCTTCGGACCGTCCATTTTTAGGTGCCAGAACTCGGTCTCCAATCGCTGAATTTCTGCGCGGGAACAGTACTTCTTGCGCATAAGCTCTTTCAGCTCTGCCCAGGTCAGTGCGTAGGCGGCAGCTTCGCCTAACGTCTGGACTTGTAAGTTCCACCAAGATAGGGCTCCGTCGAGAAACAGCCCTGAGATGTAAGTGACCTGCTGGTCGAGCGCACATTTGCTCATGCGGATGGTGGAATCAGTCTTCTCGGCCCAACGAGTAAAAGCGACAGCGCCTCCGGTGCCATCGAAGTTGGTGGGCTTGCAGTCTAAGAACTGCTTGTATGTGCACCCTGCACATTCATTGCAACATATGATAGATATTAGCTTTCTTGCTAAGGAAATCCGTTTAGGTCATGGTATGTCTTAATGACTTAAATATTACCATGTGGTGGATTATTGTTGCCCTGGTTAATACTTCCGCTCGTTCCGGGCTGAGATGCTGCATACTGTGCTATGGCAGCGGCAATGATTTGTTGTAGTTCTGCCTCGTTAGTGGGCATGCGCGTCTCGCGTCTGGGCGGCATCTTCTAAAAGATGGTTTAAGTTGGTTAGGCCATAGTAAGGCTCCGTTGTTATAATACGTAAATCAGTTCGTAATATAGTGTACGTATATAACGGTAGTAATAGTATAATCACATAACATCTCATGTTATCACACATCACAATTATCAATCACACAACATCCCATGTCATAAAATATAAACAAGTAATCAAGCGAATCCAAATATGGTGAGAAAACTGCGATTGCCATATAAGTGAGACCACATCGTAAGTGTATACATACAATCATCAATCACAAGGGGCTACATCACCCCTGTCAAAAGCTACATCAGTATCAATACAACATCAAGTACATAACAAAAGTCAAGTCATAACGTAGTCTCCCCAAAATGCTGTGCAGTCAAAAAGCAATCGTCGCCTTCTCACCTCGCCTACCCAAGTGGCACCGATGAGCTCTAAGCAGATGGTGGTGGAGGAGGAGGAAAACGGGTATAAAACAAACGGCGCAACTGTAACCAGTCCGCCTCCATCGCCTGCTGTGTGCGAATAATGGAAGCAATCTGCTGCTCCAAGGTAGTAAGACGAGCAGCATAGTCAGGGGGTAAAGGTCGTGATGGCTGCAACGGAGAGGGTACCCGGCCATGGCACTGACATGGCTGCAGCTGGGCTCTCTCCAACTCCTGTAGTCGCTGCTCGTGCGACTCATGCTGGTATACAAACGACATCAAAACATCCTCAATGGTGTGTCCCACGTAGGACCGGTGGTATGGATCAGTGGGTGGCATAGGGGAAAATGGTGACCACAGCAGTGGCTCACGTGTGGGATCAAAGGGTGCCACACCAAAAGGAGCTGTAGTGGGTGGAACAAAAGGAATCTGAGGCATGAAAGGCATGGGCATCGGTACATGCCCATCAGGGTGAGCTGAAGAACCCTCTCCAGGCCCTGCTGGAGGTATAAACATAGGGACCTGAAACGAAAAGTCAATATGTGGTGCAACAGGAATCTGTGGAGGAAATGGTGGAACGTCCTCGTCTGCCGGTATCCAACCATGCTGTGCAGACTCATCCGGTGGATCCATATGTGCTGCAAACTGAGCCTGCTCGGGCTCTGGTAAAACAGGATCAAGTAAAGGGGCTACAACAGGGTGATCAGGTGCCAAGTGCTCGAAAGGGGGGTCAACTGGTACAGCAACAATGGGTAAAGGACCAATGGGATCAACAGGAACATCTATGTGGTGATCATCAGCAATGGGCTCAAAAGGTACATCAGCATGCACAGGGTCATGCTCTGGTAAAGGGTCAAGGGCAGCTGCCTGCTCAGGTGCAATGGCAGGCTCAAGATCATCAAACGCCATGTCAAAATCAAAATCGGGATCAATCGGATCAAA
>JARYGA010041834.1:0-29232 GCA_030545235.1 Helianthus tuberosus
TATGTTAGATTTTGATGTCTTTTTGCTTCTTTTGTTAATTTGAGCTCATTTAATCCCGAAAATACAAAAGGAAGACAAAAGCACACTTTTTCCAACATTAGTACTAAAAAAAGTTTGTTTTATGCCTCATTTGATGAAATTTATATGTTACATTTTGAACACATCACATTCTTTATAAATAATGAAGTATTTGATAAAATACATTGTTTCATTGTTTCTTTGATTTTTAGCTAAACATCATATCTTGGAAGATGTCTTTTTATAAAGGCAAATTGGCCTGTAATAATCCCACCTACACCTTTTTGGCCAATAATAATCCCACCTCAGAATATTCCCCACACCAGTCCCACCTTTCAGATATTTTGCCCACACTGGTCTCCGTTAAAAATCCCTAACTCAGTTAGCAAAATGGCTGATGTGGCAGCTGACTTATGGATGATGTGTCAAATAAGGTTATGTGGCAGCTGATGTGTATTCCCCTGGTCCTTTTTAAATACCTAGGCTCTCTTTATCAACTGAAACCCAAAAAAAAAAAACCCTAGTTCATAGGAATTTTCCCTCGCGATTCAATTAGGGGATATTGATGAGTTCTTCTTCGTCTTCTTCATGCTCTCGAAACAATAAACCAAGAATCTATAGGATTGGGACCGATGGGAATGTTTATTGTAATCATGAGATGGTAACAGTGAAGCGAGTTGCTGGTTCTCGAAGTTCTAGACAAGGGAAGGAGTTTTATGGATGCCCTTTATGGCCTGTAAGTAAAATAAGTTTGTATGTTGATAATTTTCCATGAAAGCTTCCTCATTTTGTGATTTAATTTGTTAGAATTCAGATTGCAAGTTCTTTGTTTGGAAAGAAGATGTTGATGGGACCAATAATCTGGTTGAAATAAACAAGGCACTACAAATGAAGATTGCAAACTTAGAAATTGACAAGATGGTTCTTATGGAAGAGAACAAAAAATTGAGGAAAAAGGCTGGTCAGAATGTTAAAAGCAGAAGATGTTTGATTGCAGCACTAGTTTTAGGTTTTGTTTTTTGGTTTTTGGTTTGACTGCAGCATTAGTTTTTAGGTTGTAAACTGTTTTGTATGGCAATATGGAATGAAATAGATTGTGTAGTGTTTTGTATGTTATGACTTGGAATGGCAGTTTGGAATGAAATCCGATTAGCTACATATGCACTTTATGCACTTTCGCTTTTACATATTGACCATTACAAGTTAACCATTAGCTTTACATAATGACCATTACATACTAACCATTAGATAATAACCATAACCAAGTTAACCATTACATAAAGTTTGAACCCAACAAAAGACGATTACAAAAGTCAACATAAAGCCCTACAAAAGAACCAGTTTAAGCTTAACAAAATACGGCATAATTTAAAGCAAACCCAAATTGGAGTGCAAAAGATATCCAAGATGCAGTGAAAGAGAAGTACAAGGTTATCATTACAAAATGGTTGGCCTATAAGGCAAAATGCAAAGCTTCTGGGAAACTGCATGGGTCAATGAAAGAACATTACAGTAAACTGGGGTCATATTTGGAAGCCCTTAGGGAAGCAAATCCTGAGTCAAGTTTTGAACTTGTAACTGTCCCACCAGAATACTATGATATGCAAAGTGATGCAGAAGTCTTCTTTAGGCTCTTTATTTGTTTTGATGCTTTGAAGAAAGGTTTTTTAGCAGGGTGTAGGAGACTTTTATGTCTTGATGGTTGTTTTCTAAAAACATTTCTAGGAGGTATGCTACTGGTTGCAGTGGGTAGGGATGCAAATAATCAAATGTATCCAGTAGCATGGGCTGTGGTAGAGGGTGAGAACAATGACAGTTGGACATGGTTCATGACTGAGTTGAAGAAGTGTTTAGAAGTACTTGAAGAAGGGAAGGGGTGGACACTTGTTTCTGACCAACAAAAGGTATGTTATGTTCTAATATCTGTTATATTTTGTCATGTATATGTTATTTTGAATCTGATAGATGGTGTGTTATAACAGGGTTTACTAAATGCTGTTGCTTTGATTTGGGCCAATGCTGAGCATAGGAACTGTGCTAGGCACATCTATGCAAATTGGCATAAGAAATTCAAGGGTGATGACTTAAAGGAATTGTTTTGGAGAGCTGCTAGATCCTACAACATACCTGATTTCAAGATGGCAATTGCTGATATGAAGGAAATGGATGCAAAAGCAACAGAAGCATTCATGAGTCAAAACCCTAAATGTTTTTGCAGATGTTATCTTAGTACTGAAGTCAAGTCAGATGTTATTGTGAACAACATGGCAGAGACCTTCAATGGTTATATTCTGCAGACTAGATCAAAGCACATCATCAATATGTTAGAGGATATAAGGGTTGCAATGATGAGCAGGTTAGTTACAAAGCACAATGAAATGTCTGCAAAAAGTGTCGTTGTTTGCCCTAGGATACAGAAGAAACTTAACAAAGAGAAGGATTGGGCTTACAAATGCACTGTATACCCTTCAAGCAATACACTATTTCAAGTCAAGTACATTGATGATGTTTCTGTTGATATCAAGCACAAAAGATGTAGCTGCAGAAAATGGGACTTAACTGGTATACCATGTCAACATGTATGTGCAGTTGCAGGTTTTCTTCATAGAAATGCTGAGGAGTTTGTTCATCCTTCCTACAACAAGGACATCTATCTCAAGTCCTATCAGTTTACAATCCCACCAGTACCTTCAGATAAGTACTGGCCATCTGTTGAATCACCCCTAGAACCTCCACCAGTCAAAGTTGGTCCTGGCAGACCTAAGAAAAACAGGAAGAAAGATCCTCATGAAGTCCCCAAAAAAGGAAAACTTAGTAGGCATGGTATGTTTATGAGATGTGGCAACTGCAAGCAACATGGGCATACTAGGAAAGCTTGTACTGAAGCCTCAGCAGGATCAAGTCAGCAAACAAAGAAAAGGGGGAGGCCCAAAAAGAATCAACTTGCTTCATCGTCGGTCACAACAGTTGAAACTGGCAGTCAACAACAGTCTCAGGGGAAGACCAAGGAAGGCAGCAAAAATAACCCCAGAAGCTTAAACCTGCTGATGTGTCTTTTGTTAGGATTATGAAACTCTTATGCTTTAAACTGCTTGTCTTTTGTTAGGCTTTATGCCGTCTTTTGTTAAGCTTAAACTGGTTCTTTTGTAGGGCTTTATGTTGACTTTTGTAATCGTCTTTTGTTGGGTTCAAACTTTATGTAATGGTTAACTTGGTTATG
Source organism: Helianthus tuberosus (assembly GCA_030545235.1). Classification (NCBI taxonomy): domain Eukaryota; kingdom Viridiplantae; phylum Streptophyta; class Magnoliopsida; order Asterales; family Asteraceae; genus Helianthus; species Helianthus tuberosus. The sequence goes on from JARYGA010041834.1 coordinate 3,239, forward strand.
GTTATTATCTAATGGTTAGTATGTAATGGTCATTATGTAAAGCTAATGGTTAACTTGTAATGGTCAATATGTAAAAGCGAAAGTGCATAAAGTGCATATGTAGCTAATCGGATTTCATTCCAAACTGCCATTCCAAGTCATAACATGCAAAACACTACACAATCTATTTCATTCCATATTGCCATACAAAACAGTTTACAACCTAAAAACTAATGCTGCAGTCAAACCAAAAACCAAAAAAAAAAAACCTAAAACTAGTGCTGCAATCAAACATCTTCTGCTTTTAACATTCTGACCAGCCTTTTTCCTCAATTTTTTGTTCTCTTCCATAAGAACCATCTTGTCAATTTCTAAGTTTGCAATCTTTATTTGTAGTGCCTTGTTTATTTCAACCAGATTATTGGTCCCATCAACATCTTCTTTCCAAACAAAGAACTTGCAATCTGAATTCTAACAAATTAAATCACAAAATGAGGAAGCTTTCAAGGAAAATTATCAACATACAAACTTATTTTACTTACAGGCCATAAAGGGCATCCATAAAACTCCTTCCCTTGTCTAGAACTTCGAGAACCAGCAACTCGCTTCACTGCTACCATCTCATGATTACAATAAACATTCCCATCGGTCCCAATCCTATAGATTCTTGGTTTATTGTTTCGAGAGCATGAAGAAGACGAAGAAGAACTCATCAATATCCCCTAATTGAATCGCGAGGGAAAATTCCTATGAACTAGGGTTTTTTTTTTTGGGTTTCAGTTGATAAAGAGAGCCTAGGTATTTAAAAAGGACCAGGGGAATACACATCAGCTGCCACATAACCTTTTTTGACACATCATCCATAAGTCAGCTGCCACATCAGCCATTTTGCTAACTGAGTTAGGGATTTTTAACGGAGGACCAGTGTGGGAAAAATATCTGAAAGGTGGGACTGGTGTGGGGAATATTCTGAGGTGGGATTATTATTGGCCAAAAAGGTGCAGGTGGGATTATTACAGGCCAATTTGCCTTTTATAAATATTTGGGCTCTCTTAATTCCAAAATCTTGGTAAGATTATTACATTAAAACCATTTTCTGCAGTTTTATTGTTAACGATTAATTCACATATAACACTTGCCAATACTTAAATACTTGAACTCCACATATAATACCACAAATCTTTGCAAACAATCATTTACTCAATGAAGTTCCTGGTAATATTGCCGTTATAGAGTGTGTAAACGGTATGAGATGGGAGATCCGATTCTCAAAACACAGTGGAAGTTTTGCTCTAAAAGAAGGATGGTCCTCAGTTGTCTCTAACCTTTCATTGAAAGAAGGATGTCTATTGGTATTTAAAAAAACTGCACCATATACATATCTGCTGACACCTTTTGAAAAAGTTCATCATTATCCAACAAAACTCCCAATGATTTCTATGTTCACATCAATATCATTTGAGAGGAACTTTGGACGTATGGATTCATTCTCCCATAGTTTTTCTGATGCTTCTAAGGACACGTTGGTAGGTTTTGGTATTTTAATCCAATACTTAAATGTTACTATACTAACTAGTGATATACTTTAAAATTTACTGTACCTTTGTTAATTTCATAATAAAATTTATATCTTTTTGTTCAGCTAATACCCAAGGACTTAGTTAACATTAGTATTGGAGTTGGTAAACTTAAAGAGACATTTAAGATTTATGTGAATCAGTGGGACTCTTTTGATGTAGTACTTCAACGGGATCCTCTTCGGAATTGTTACTTTATAACTGATGGATGGGAAAATGTTGTACACTACATGGGCCTACAAACAGGAGTTGTACTTGTTTTAAGATACGTAGCGGATTACATCTTTCAGCTTACTGTCTTTGATTTGAATGTATGTGAGATTGTTGCACCCAAAGCCAATGACAGCCCAAAAGGTGATACTTCCTAACCCAAATTAGAAGTTGCTCCAATTACCGAAGATATGGATCATCAGTCGGATGTTGAAGAATCCAATGACGTAGATTCTGATAGTGATTATGTTATATCAGATGAATCATCCGATGATGGCGACGATGCAGATTTTGATGCTGTTGTCTCAGATTATGAAGCTGATCCTGATGTATATTCCTTAGAATTCGTATGGTACTGCAGTAAACATTTTGTAAGTTTGTTCTGTTAATATATTATGCCTCATTCTTTGGATGTTAAATGTTTGTTACAATTAAAAATTTGTTACTTTGCTTAAATACAATATTTGTTTGTTATTGATTATTGTTATTTTATATTTATTTTTAAGCGTCTGAATGTGAAAGTGGCGTCATTATCAAGGATTCATAGATCATTGAAGATGACAGTTGAAAATCTGAATGGAGTTGACACTGTAATTGACTTTTGACGGGAGAAGCATGGCAAGGGATTTAGATACGCGGCTTGTCAATGGACCAACAAGTTCACCAAGCCCAATGGTATCTACAGAAATATGAAATGCAAATTTGTCTACTCTACAGAAAAAGCCAAGCTGATCTTAAAGAAAGTCTACAAATAGTTATGGTTGTTGATATTATCTCATGTGAGATGAAGTTATGGGATGGTCATGTATGCTTATCTTGTTAGTTATATTAACTTAAATTTTTGCTGTACATTCATTATATTTTAATTGGCTCTTCATGATACATTACAACTTGAATTATACTCTGTAAATTTATGGCCAATCATCGACATTTACAAGGCTCCAACAAATTTATGGGCGATCATTGTCATAACTTCACTTGAATTATACTCTGCAACCTCAAATTACAAATAACAGTCTTTTAACATCTATAACTAAAGGGATACATGTCACACCCCGACCACGTAAAACATCAAATCGTGGCGGAAACGTCGGGGAGTGTTGTAACAGAATTATTGTTCCACAACCATGGCATTTAAAAGTTATGTTTTATTCATAAAACAAAGAGTTACATTTTCTTAAACAAGAACCAAAGAGTACATCACATAATTTAAACTAGTTCTATCTTTATTTTAAGTCTCTAAGGCACAGGTCCGCCCTAGTGTGTCACGAACATCCTAAGCAGCAGCTCCTGAAAACACATGTGAAAATAGGTACGTCAGCATAAAAATGCCTATGAGATACATAGGTTTTATGAAAAATAGGATTCATGACATATGTTTGAAGAAATGTTTAATAAAAATTCAGTCATGAACCTTGTTATTTGTTTTGTTTTATTAATCATTTGAAAAACGATAGCGAAAACAGATGATATGTATATATAAAAGAATAATGTATTGTTAAAAGAATAACCAAGTAAAAAGAGTTTGTATAAACCAAGTTATTTGTAAAACAATGTTTAAGTGAAAATGTGTTGTAAATGTAATATGTCTAAACTGAAGTGGTTTAAATGACGCTACGATATGTAATATCATGCAAGCAGTTATATATAGGAAGTACCAGCGGCGTATCCACCATGCTTGTACCATATTGCACACGTCTCTTTATTTAAGTCACTCAAACCAACCAACATTGTAAAAAATCCATGTTTAATCCAATAGTCAAATGTCATAGTATAACCCAAGTTGAATATAAACCATGTAACGTGTAAGCAAAAGTTATGTATGGTAAGTAAAATGAGACTAATTAAACCACAAGTAAAAATGTACAAAACAAAGTATTTTGAATAAATCAAAGGTTATGTTTTGTAAAATAACTAAACAAATACATGTTTTACTGATACAAACATTTATGTGGTAAGTTAACGCATACATTCAAGCCTTGAGACGGCAGGATAACCTTAGAGTAAAGATTATCAAAGTAAAATGTTTTCGGATTCAGTGATTCCTTACACCCAAACAAACCTAGGATGTCAGTAATGGGATTTGTCAAGTCCTATGGTACCATTACTTACTACCGAGCGGCGTAGCTAATGTTAATGAATGTAGTTTAGTCCCGTTGTACAAACCAAATGTCATACCAAAAACAAACATGTGATGAAAGTAATGTACTAAGTATGCTAAGTTAACATACAAAGTAGAAAAGTCATGTAAATCAATGTGCTAAATATGCTAAGTTAACATACAAAGCAGAAAAAGTCATGTAAATACAATGTACTAAGTATGCTAAATTAACATACAAAGAAGAAAATGTAGTGTAAAACAATGTGCTATCATGCCAAGTAAACATTCATAGCAAAAGAAGATGTAATGTAAAACAATGTGCTAAATATGCTAAGTAAACATACATAGCAAAACAAAATAAAATTATGTACTAATAGTGTACTAATGAACATAACAAGTATATGATATGAAAACATGGAAAGCACGGAAGTAACAAGTAGGCACATATGTTTCACCCCAAAACGTTTGGAAAACAGTAAAAGAGGGGTCTATGTACTCACTTGAGATTGCTCAGAAGTCCTAAGATAACCACCAAGCAAAGCTAGAAGATCACGGAATCAAACGGCACATAATATAGGTAACTACTGTTAATAAACGTACCTAAATCGGAGGATCAGATAGTATTAGGGTTCGTAAACCAAATGAGTGTAGGAACTCATGTAATATGGTTTAACAAAGCCTACATACTAAAACTTAACTTATCCTAAGTGCTTTTGACCCGTTACGACCCGTTTAGGTAGCTTATGCTACTTTAACGCGTCGTTCGCGTAAAACGCGTTCGGAACGCCTAACTAGTCCTACGATAAGTAATATATGCCTTAAGATGTCTAATATTGTTACTAAATCAGTTTAGATGTCAAAGTTATGTTACATAGGCTTAAAATGAATTTTGGTGCGAAAAGGGCATTTTGGTAATTTTTCCTAAGGCATAAATACTACCTATCATACAACTACTCAAACGATGTGACCATAAGGTATAACCTCGGAAGGTTATTCCCTATACAACTATGGTCACCTAATGTGTTTGGTCGGATCCTAATGATCGACCAAACGGGTCGAGTTCGAAAGTCTAAGCGGGTGTTTAGTCCGCTTGACTTACGACTCTACATAAGCACAAATCTAAAAGTGACAAGCTAAACATGCTAAAACATGTTTAGTTAAGTTAGAAAACAGATTTTGGAATCAAAACAAACGGTTTTGATACCCAATAGTAGTTTGGTTACAAAATACGAGAGAATACGCATTTTGGCCGAAACTACGACTCGTCACTGAGCCTAGATAACGTGGTAATCAGTAGGTATAGTCGCTAGGGACTATAACCATCGTGATTACGCTCACGTTATGAAGTTCAAAAGAACTTCGCATTGACCATAAACTGGTCAATGCAGAAAGTCAAACGCAGTTTGACTTTAACTCTAAAACGAATGAAAAGAACGAAGGAATACTTACAGAGGGTCCCCGCAAGTATTTGATTCCATGTAATCTCAGGTAGGAAGTGTATAAACACAACCACTTAGAGAAAAACTCAGATCAAATTGTGGGTTGCAAGTGAACTATGGAGGGGTATTTATAGTTTTCGTAGAACCGTTAGGATCGTTTCTTGAAAACCGAGCTTCAATCTCAGCCATACACCTCGTGCCCACAGATTTACAAAACCAAGGGAGCCCATAGAATTGCTCAAAACCATGTGCAAAGGTGGGATCAAGCTGGAAATAGCTGGAAAAAACATTCTGCTGATCTGGGGATGCTTTACGGACCGCAAGAGGATGTGCATACGGTCCGTAAGGACCCTGCAGGTCAGCCAACTTTGAAATTTGGCAGAACAGGCCCCTGTGCGCGTATCGTCGTGTTTTGGCACTTCTAACACCCATCAAACCCATTTTTACGCTCCCTAAGGATGTTAAAGCATAGGGAACATGAAACATGCTCAAAAATATGTCGGATGTCAGTTCGTTTGGCCGTACGATTGCGTTGTTCGGTTAATTACGACGAAATGCGCACAAGCGCGAAAAACGAACCAAATTGCGCGACGAATGGATTTTTCTTATGCCAAACACTAAAATAAAATATTTTAATGCTTACATAAATTTTTGAATGTCCGGATATATTCAGAACGTAAGTTATGCGCGAAAATGCAAACTTATGCACTTTTTGACGCTTTTAGTCCCTGAATGAGCATAAAGTTTATTTTAGCACACCGAACCCCTCAAAGCCTATTTTTAAGCTATGTAAAGGATATTTAGGGTGTGTTTAACTTATGATCAAGTTCCGGAATGTCCGTTACAGTTTAAATCGGCATACTTTCGCAGTTTGTTGAATTTAGTCCCTGTAAGCGAATAGACTTGATTTTGCCATACCAAAGCCTTCAAAACTTAATTCTAAGTTATGTAAAGGTTATTTAAGGTATGTTAAGAATATGTTGATGTTCTGGAGTATTTGTCGCGTTAATCTGACTATGTTTATGCACCAGTTTGCGTATAACTCTCTAGAAAGCGATATAGAGTTTGAAATTGAATAAAAGTCAAAACATGAAAAATGTCAAACATAAACAAACAAAAATTGGGATCAAATAACTTTATTTCATTGATAACTGAACTGTTTACAATGATTACAAGCACAGATGTCACAGTCTCCCCTACTTGTGGAAATTTCGTCCCGAAATTTGTTTAGAGGAAACTCGTGAGAAAAGATGCGGATACTTCGCCTTCATTTGATCTTCACGTTCCCAAGTAAACTCAGGTCCACACTTATATTCCCAGCGAACTTTAACCAAAGGAATGCACTTGCGTTTAAGCCATTTGACTATTCGGTCCATGATTTCCACAGGTTTCTCAATAAAATGTAGTGTTTTATCCACACGAATTTCGTCAAGTGGTATGTGGAGGTTCTCATCAGCTAAACACTTCTTGAGATTGGACACGTGGAAGGTTGGATGAACATTTCCAAGTTCAGGAGGTAATTCAAGTCTGTAGGCTACCTTACCGATTCTTTCGACGATTCTGAATGGTCCAACATATCTAGGTGCAAGTTTTCCTGTCTTTCCAAATCTGATCACACCTTTCCAAGGTGAGACCTTAAGTAATACACGATCACCGACTTGAAATTCCAAGGGCTTGCGTCGTTGGTCCGCGTAACTCTTTTGACGGCTTCGAGCTGCCTGTAGGTTATCACGAACTTTCTTAACCTTATCATTTGTCTCTAGAACGAGGTCAGGTCCAGTAAGTTGAGCCTCACCGATCTCATTCCAGTAGACTGGTGAACGACATCTTTGATCGTAGAGAGCCTCGAAAGGAGCCATGTTGATGCTGGAGTGATAACTGTTATTGTAGGAGAATTCAATCAATGGAAGATGTGAATCCCAACTACCACCAAAATCGATCACACAAGCTCTAAGCATATCCTCCAGAGTCTGGATTGTTCTTTTAGATTGACCATCAGATTGCGGATGATAAGCAGTGCTCAGATTAAGTTGGGTCCCTATAGCAGTTTGCATGGTTCTCCAAAAATGAGAAGAGAAACGAGCATCTCTATCAGAAATAATGTTCAAAGGAACACCATGTCGAGTTACGATTTCATCCACATAGATTTTAGCAAGCTTGTCAGCTGATAGATCCTCACGGATCGGCAGGAAATGCGCTGATTTTGTAAGACGATCAACAACTACCCAGATGGCATCATGACCTTTCTTAGTGCGCGGAAGTTTGGTAATGAGATCCATGGTAATGTTTTCCCATTTCCAAACTGGAATCTCTGGTTGCTCCAAAAGACCAGAAGGATGTTGGTGTTCAGCCTTGACCTTAAGACAAGTAAGGCATTTTGAAACATACAAGGCGATATCTTTCTTCATACCAGGCCACCAATACTGAGTACGAAGATCCTTATACATCTTATCTGAGCCAGGATGAATAGAATAACGAGACTTATGAGCTTCATCCATAAGCAAAGTGCGGAGATCATCTAGGCTTGGGACCCACAAATGGTCCATGAAATAATACAATCCATCGTCCTTCAGTTCAAGATCAGGCTTAATGTGATAGGGTAATTCCTTACCCATCAAGTCTTGTGAAACACAAGCATGTTGAGCCTGAGAAATGCGGGCTTGAATATCAGATTGAACACGAACACAATGAAGCTTGACACGTTCTTTACGACTCAAAGCGTCAGCCACAACATTCGCCTTACCAGGATGGTAGCGAATTTCGCAGTCATAGTCGTTTAGAAGCTCAATCCAACGTCGTTGCCTCATGTTGAGTTCTTTCTGATTAAAGATATGCTGAAGACTTTTATGGTCAGTGAAAACCACACATTTTGTACCATACAAATAGTGTCTCCAGATCTTAAGAGCGAAGACAACTGCACCCAATTCAAGATCATGAGTGGTGTAGTTTTTCTCATGCACCTTTAATTGCCTTGATGCGTAGGCTATGACTTTGTTCCTTTGCATCAGAACACAACCAAGACCCAATTTAGATGCATCGCAATAAACAACGAAATCATCATTGCCTTCGGGCAAAGATAGGATAGGCGCATCACAAAGCATCTGCTTCAAGGTCTGAAACGCTTCTTCTTGTTTAGTACCCCATTCAAAGGGTTTATTCTTCTGAGTTAGAGCAGTTAAGGGAACTGCAATCTTCGAGAAATTTTCAATGAAGCGGCGGTAATAACCCGCGAGACCAAGAAAAGAACGAACTTCAGTAGGAGTAGTAGGTGTATCCCAATCCTTAATCGCACTGATCTTGGAAGGATCTACATGGATACCTTGTTCGTTGACAATATGTCCCAAAAATTGAACTTCTTTAAGCCAAAATTCGCACTTGGAGAATTTGGCGAAAAGTTGCTCTTTCTTTAGGAGTTCCAGAGTAAGACGAAGATGTTGCTCGTGACCAGCTTGCGTCTTAGAATATATCAAAATGTCATCAATAAAAACGATGATGAACTTATCTAGATAAGGCTTGCAGACCCTATTCATCAAGTCCATAAAAACAGCAGGAGCATTAGTCAAACCGAATGGCATAACTGTGAACTCATAATGCCCATAACGAGTGCGGAACGCTGTCTTAGGAATATCTTCTTCATGCACACGAAGTTGATGATACCCAGAACGTAGATCAATCTTCGAAAAATAAGAAGCACACTGTAACTGATCAAAGAGATCATCAATGCGAGGTAGGGGATATCGATTCTTGATGGTAAGCTTGTTAAGCTCACGGTAATCGATGCACATTCTGAAAGATGCATCCTTCTTCTTGACAAAAAGAACGGGAGCACCCCAAGGTGAAAAACTAGGACGAATAAAACCTTTATCTGAAAGTTCCTGAAGCTGTTTAGACAATTCTTGCATCTCAGACGGTGCAAGACGATATGGAGATCTGACAATAGGATTTGCACCAGGTACAAGATCAATACGGAACTCGACTTGGCACGCTGGGGGTAATCCAGGTAACTCCTCAGGAAATAGCTCCGGATAATCCCGAACGACAGGGATATCTTGAATAGACTTACCTTTGCCTTTATCTGCTACAACATGCGCCAAGAAGGCCACATAGTTCTTTCGCAGATACTTTCGAGCTTGAAAACAAGACATGAGCTTGAGACTACTAGCAGGTTTCTCACCACGAACCTGTAGGATCTCACCTGTCGAAAGTGGAACAAGAACGATCTTCTCGAAACAAACTACCTCTGCGTGATGCTTGGCTAACCAATCCATACCCACTATAACGTCGAAGCTCCCAAGTTGCATTGGCGTGAGGTCGATGGGAAAAAGATGGTTGTTAAGATTCAATTGGCAGTTGCGAAGAACAGAATCAAGAACAACAGGATCACCACTAGCAACTTCTACTGTTAAAGGCTTACCTAGTTTCGTTCTAGACACGTGAAGCAATGGCTCAAAAGATAATGACACAAAACTCTTATCAGCACCAGAATAAAAAAGAACAGATGCGGGTTGATTATTAACAAAGAACGTACCGTTAACCACTTCATTGTCTGTTTGCGCCTCTTGTGCATTCATGTTGAAGACTCGACCTCGAGCCTGAGCCTTAGCTGGATTCGCATTCACCAATCTTGGATATTGATTACGGTAGTGGGTCAGATCCCCACAGTTATAACAAGAACCTGGTGGGTAGTGAGGTCGTGCAGCTTGACCTTGTTGCTGAGCAAGAGGCTGAGCAACTTGTTGAGCCGGGTTCTGAACTGCCCGATTCTGATTGGCAGGAATGCGGCATGTATCAGCCAGATGACCAGATCTTCCACAGTTAGTGCAATGACGACACTGGAGGTGCGGTTGATGATGACCGTTACACCTGTTGCACAAAGGTGCATTGCCAAGATAAGGTTTCTTGGCAAGTGGTTGCGCAGGCTGATTTGGTGCAGCTTGTGCAGTAACGGCGAAATTTTGGGAAGCCTTACGCTTCCTAGAACCCTTCGAGGAACCAGAATCCTTACCCTTCTTGTTTTTACCTTTCTTGCTATCCTCTTTGTCAGACGCCTGCTTCTTACCCTTGTCACCCTTTCTATGCAGCTTACCCTTCCGAACCTGCGACTCAGTCAATGTCACAGATAGCTCGATGGCCTGACGAACTGTGGTAGGGTTACTACCAGTAACGATGTCTTGTATGGAGTCAGGTAGGCCATCGATATACCTCTCGACAGCCTTCTCGAGTGGGGTAACCATTGTTGGGCATAATAAACTCAACTCCTCATACCTATCAGTATACGCCCGGTGCTCGCCACTATCCTGTTTCAGATCATCAAACTCCCTTTCTAGAGCTCGCAGCTCATGACGAGGACAAAACTCCCTCATCATAAGAGTCCTAAGTTCAGCCCATGTTTGTGCCAAAGCAACCTCAGCACCACAGTCTCTCATAACCCCGTTCCATCATGTGAGAGCCCTCTTCTGAAACACACTGGAAGCAAACTCGACTTTGCGATTATCAGGACACTGAACGTGACGGAAAGTATTCTCAATGCTCTTGAACTATTGAAGAAGCCCAGTTGCTCCCTCAGAACCACTAAACTTGAGTTGTTTAGCCGAGTTAAAACTCTTGAAATTGCATGGAGCATTATTGTTGTTGTTGGCTTGGTTAAATTGAGCAATAAGATTTGGGAACGTAGCAGCCATTTGCTGCGCGATGATTTCTGCCAGTTCGGCATTAGGTAGCGGATTTTCGCGTCGAGGAGGCATTCTAAAAGAGGAAACATGAAAGGAACGAGTGAGATGATTAGATGAAAAGAATGAGATGAAACAAAAATCGACAAAAGCAAGGATGGTGGTCATTCGTCCGTATCACAAAGCAAACAAACGACACACAGTGACTAATCAAAGTAAATGGGTAAAAAATAATGATTCGCAAAGACATGCTCGCCTATAAGTGAACACTCACCCCAAGAGTTCCCAGGTAAGAGTGACTGGTCCGATTATGTGGATTTGTAATAACACTCTAGCCTTAGACAGAAAACCCAGGGTACAGGCATTTACTCTTCCAGTTTGCACGTGTTCACATTATTTAGAACCCAAAACTTTGATGAGATTTTGAAAACTTGGAAGGCACAAGGCCAAAAGAATCATTCAAAAATGGATGATTTAGAATTTCAAAATCATTTTAAAAATCAAAGAGTTCAAAATCATATAATAAATCATTTAAAAACAGATGATTGATTTTCGAAAATTGTTTCGGAAAAATTTGGGTTCTTGTTTTGGTGATCACCTAAGGATAGGTGAAGTGCATATTTTAAGTTCTAAACACAAGACAACTTGTGTTGGGGTCCTAGAAAGGTTATAGTCTAGGTCAAAGCATTAATAATAACCTAATTCCCTATAACCATTGGCTCTGATACCAACTCTTCTGTCACACCCCGACCACGTAAAACATCAAATCGTGGCGAAAACGTCGGGGAGTGTTGTAACAGAATTATTGTTCCACAACCATGGCATTTAAAAGTTATGTTTTATTGATAAAACAAAGAGTTACATTGTCTTAAACAAGAACCAAAGAGTACATCACATAATTTAAACTAGTTCTATCTTTATTTTAAGTCTCTAAGGCACAGGTCCGCCCTAGTGTGTCACGAACATCCTAAGCAGCAGCTCCTGAAAACACATGTGAAAATAGGTACGTCAGCATAAAAATGCCTGTGAGATACATAGATTTTATGAAAAATAGGATTCATGACTTATGTTTGAAGAAATGTTTAATAAAAATTCAGTCATGAACCATGTTATTTGTTTTGTTTTATTAATCATTTGAAAAACGATAGCGAAAACATATGATATGTATATATAAAAGAATAATGTATAGTTAAAAGAATAACCAAGTAAAAAAGAGTTTGTATAAACCAAGTTATTTGTAAAACAATGTTTAAGTGAAAATGTGTTGTAAATGTAATATGCCTAAACTGAAGTGGTTTAAATGACGCTACGATATGTAATATCATGCAAGCACTTATATATAGGAAGTACCAGCGGCGTATCCACCATGCTTGTACCATATTGCACACGTCTCATTATTTAAGACACTCAAACCAACCAACATTGTAAAATATCCATGTTTAATCCAATAGTCAAATGTCATAGTATAACCCAAGTTGAATATAAACCATGTAATGTGTAAGCAAAAGTTATGTATGGTAAGTAAAATGAGACTACTTAAACCACAAGTAAAAATGTACAAAACAAAGTATTTTGAATAAATCAAAAGTTATGTTTTGTAAAATAACTAAACAAATACATGCTTTACTGATACAAACATTTATGTGGTAAGTTAACGCATACATTCAAGCCTTGAGACAGCAGGATAACCTTAGAGTAAAGATTATCAAAGTAAAATGTTTTCGGATTCAGTCATTCCTTACACCCAAACAAACCTAGGATGTCAGGAATGGGATTTGTCAAGTCCTATGGTACCATTACTTACTACCGAGCAGCGTAGCTAATGTTAATGAATGTAGTTTAGTCCCGTTGTACAAACCAAATGTCATACCAAAAACAAACATGTGATGAAAGTAATGTACTAAGTATGCTAAGTTAACATACAAAGCAGAAAATTCATGTAAATCAATGTGCTAAATATGCTAAGTTAACATACAAAGCAGAAAAAGTCATGTAAATACAATGTACTAAGTATGCTAAGTTAACATACAAAGCAGAAAATGAAGTGTAAAACAATGTGCTATCATGCCAAGTAAACATTCATAGCAAAAGAAGATGTAATGTAAAACAATGTGCTAAATATGCTAAGTAAACATACATAGCAAAACAAAATGAAATTATGTACTAATAGTGTACTAATGAACATAACAAGTATATGATATGAAAACATGGAAAGCACGAAAGTAACAAGTAGGCACATGTGTTTCACGCCAAAACGTTTGGAAAACAGTAAAAGAGGGGTCTATGTACTCACTTGAGATTGCTCAGAAGTCCTAAGATAACCACCAAGAAAAGCTAGAAGATCACGGAATCAAACGGCACCTAATATAAGTAACTACTGTTAATAAATGGACCTAAATCGGAGGATCGGATAGTATTAGGGTCCGTAGACCAAATGAGTGTAGGAACTCATGTAATATGGTTTAACAAAGCCTACATACTAAAACGAAACTTATCCTAAGTGCTTTTGACCCGTTACGACCCGTTTAGGTAGCTTATGCTACTTTAACGCGTCGTCTGCGTAAAACGCGTTCGGAACGCCTAACTAGTCCTATGACAAGTAATATATGCCTTAACATGTCTAATATTGTTACTAAATCAGTTTAGATGTCAAAAGTTATGTTACATAGGCTTAAAATGAATTTTGGTGCGAAAAGGGCATTTTGGTAATTTTTCCTAAGGCATAAATACTACCTATCATACAACTACTCAAACGATGTGACCATAAGGTATAACCTCAGAAGGTTATTCCCTACACAACTATGGTCACCTAATGTGTTTGGTCGGATCCTAATGATCGACCAAACGGGTCGAGTTCGAAAGTCTAAGCGGGTGTTTAGTCCGCTTGACTTACGACTCTACATAAGCACAAATCTAAAAGTGACAAGCTAAACATGCTAAAACATGTTTAGTTAAGTTAGAAAACAGATTTTTGTATCAAAACAAACGGTTTTGATACCCAATAGTAGTTTGGTTACAAAATACGCGAGAATACGCATTTTGGCCGAAACTACGTGATTACGCTCACGTTATGAAGTTCAAAAGAACTTCGCATTGACCATAAACTGGTCAATGCAGAAAGTCAAACGCAGTTTGACTTTAACGCTAAAACGAATGAAAAGAACGAAGGAATACTTACAGAGGGTCCCCGCAAGTATTTGATTCCATGTAATCTCAAGTAGGAAGTGTATAAACACAACCACTTAGATAAAAACTCAGATCAAATTGTGGGTTGCAAGTGAACTATAGAGGGGTATTTATAGTTTTCGTTGAACCGTTAGGATCGTTTCTTGAAAACCGAGCTTCAATTTCAGCCATACACCTCGTGCCCACAGATTTACAAAACCAAGGGAGCCCATAGAATTGCTCAAAACCATGTGCAAAGGTGGGATCAAGCTGGAAATAGCTGGAAACAACATTCTGCTGATCTGGGGATGCTTTACTGACCGCAAGAGGATGTGCATACGGTCCGTAAGGACCCTGCAGGTCAGCCAACTTTGAAATTTGGCAGAACAGGCCCCTATCCAACTATGGTCACCTAATGTGTTTGGTCGGATCCTAATGATCGACCAAACGGGTCGAGTTCGAAAGTCTAAGCGGGTGTTTAGTCCGCTTGACTTACGACTCTACATAAGCACAAATCTAAAAGTGACAAGCTAAACATGCTAAAACATGTTTAGTTAAGTTAGAAAACAGGTTTTGGAATCAAAACAAACGGTTTTGATACCCAATAGTAGTTTGGTTACAAAATACGAGAGAATACGCATTTTGGCCGAAACTACGACTCGTCACTGAGCCTAGATAACGTGGTAATCAGTAGGTATAGTCGCTAGGGACTATAACCATCGTGATTACGCTCACATTATGAAGTTCAAAAGAACTTCGCATTGACCATAAACTGGTCAATGCAGAAAGTCAAACGCAGTTTGACTTTAACTCTAAAACGAATGAAAAGAACGAAGGAATACTTACAGAGGGTCCCCGCAAGTATTTGATTCCATGTAATCTCAGGTAGGAAGTGTATAAACACAACCACTTAGAGAAAAACTCAGATCAAATTGTGGGTTGCAAGTGAACTATGGAGGGGTATTTATAGTTTTCGTAGAACCGTTAGGATCATTTCTTGAAAACCGAGCTTCAATCTCAGCCATACACCTCGTGCCCACAGATTTACAAAACCAAGGGAGCCCATAGAATTGCTCAAAACCATGTGCAAAGGTGGGATCAAGCTGGAAATAGCTGGAAAAAACATTCTGCTGATCTGGGGATGCTTTACGGACCGCAAGAGGATGTGCATACGGTCCGTAAGGACCCTGCAGGTCAGCCAACTTTGAAATTTGGCAGAACAGGCCCCTGTGCGCGTATCGTCGTGTTTTGGCACTTGTAACACCCGTCAAACCCATTTTTAAGCTCCCTAAGGATGTTAAAGCATAGGGAACATGAAAAATGCTCAAAAATATGTCGAATGTCAGTTCGTTTGGCCGTACGATTGCGTTGTTCGGTTAATTACGACGGAATGCGCACAAGCGCGAAAAACGAACCAAATTGCGCGACGAATGGATTTTTCTTATGCCAAACACTAAAATAAAATATTTTAATGCTTACATAAATATTTGGATGTCCGGATATATTCAGAACGTAAGTTATGCGCGAAAATGCAAACTTATTGCCTTTTTGACGCTTTTAGTCCCTGAATGAGCATAAAGTTTATTTTAGCACACCGAACCCCTCAAAGCCTATTTCTAAGCTATGTAAAGGATATTTAGGGTGTGTTTAACTTATGATCAAGTTCCGGAATGTTCGTTACAGTTTAAATCGGCATACTTTCGCAGTTTGTCGAATTTAGTCCCTGTAAGCGAATAGACTTGATTTTGCCATACCAAAGCCTTCAAAACTTAATTCTAAGTTATGTAAAGGTTATTTAAGGTATGTTAAGAATATGTTGATGTTCTGGAGTATTTTTCGCGTTAATCTGACTACGTTTACGCACCAGTTTGCGTATAACTCTCCAGAAAGCGATATAGAGTTTGAAATTGAATAAAAGTCAAAACATGAAAAATGTCAAACATAAACAAACAAACATTGGGATCAAATAACTTTATTTCATTGATAACTGAACTGTTTACAACGATTACAAGCACATATGTCACAATACACTCAACATCTATTTAGATATAGTCTGCCAAACCCAAAGCTCTATTGAACACAAAATCTGTTGAAGTAAAGTTTGTTATTCCAAACAACCTCTACTGATAAACACAAAGACTGTTGTAGCAAAGGTCTACCAAAAGAGAACCTCTGCTGCTGAATATGAATACAAAAGTATCATGAAGCTAACATCTGATGTTACTTAGCAGATGATGCAGTCTTTAAACATCTGAAACTAAAAGGATACACTCAACATCTATTTCGCTAAAGTCTGCCAAACCCAAAGCTCTCTTGAAGACAACATCTGTGAAGCAAAGTCTGTTGAACCAAACATCCTCTACTGATAAACACAAAAACTGTTGAACCAAAGGTCTGCCAAAGACAACCTCAGCTGATGAATACAAAAGTATGTTGAAGCTAACATTTGCTATGGCTTAACAGACGTGTAACACCCCAAAAATGGGTTTGGTAATCAAACCACATTAATAGTGACAACGGATAAAATACCGTTAGTGGTAAAAAAATTAACCCGGTAAATATTAGGATTTAAATAAATAAACTTGATGTTAGTTAAAAGGAGGATAAATACTTCGAGAAAAACAAAGTATATAGAAGGCCCGAATTAACGGAACATAAAATAAAACGGGTTATCACTTCCCGAACCCATTGAGTTAACTAGGAATAATTAACCTAGTTAATAATATGTGATTAAGTGATGAATAACGAATTATAGCTTCTTTCGAAACAAAACTAAACATGAGGGGCCAAAAGGGTTAACTTGAAAGTTAACTAAATAAATAAAAAAACAAAAAAAAAAGAAACACACACATGTGTGTGCGTAGGATCGACCAGGAGAAAGCTCCATGGGAGCCTAACCCTAAAATCAACAAAATCTTCAAATTGGAGGATCAATCGAAAGCCAAATCAGGATTTGAATATATATAAACGATCACCTAGTCAAGGGGATCGTAAGGTATGTCGAAATTTTAACATTCATGAAGTTGTGAAAATTAGTTAACTTTGCATGGTGCGATCTATGTATGAATCGTAGAGCCTATGGCCGAATTAATGAAGTATGATTGCTTAGGAACAAACCCTAAGTAGAAATTTGAAGTGAAATTGCTATGATTTGAATAAATTGATAATTTTTACCACACTTAGACAAGTGGGTTTTGACTATGTTGTGAAGATGATGATATACACATGTTTAAGATCATCATATTTGATAATAGAAACAAGGCACTCGAACGTATCACGCAATTTGGGTGCTTGTTCGTACATGGTTGAAATGGGTTTTTAAACATTATGATGAAATTTGGTAGCTATGTTCATGAAACTAGGTGTATGAGATCATGTTATCTACTAATTGATAGATAAAACTTGATTTTATTAAGTGTTCGGATGAATGCTAGTGATAGGAGGAAATGGGTTTCACTCGCATATGAGAAACCCTTAGTTCTTGCGAAAGTACATGAATAAATTAGTCTTGATAATCACTTAAACTAGTTGAAGTATAGGAAACGTAATGATCTTAGGTAGAAAATATTTTAAAACGGTAGCATCATTATAATGTCTACCGGATAGTTGATAAGATCGCATAAATAAGTTATTGAACGCAAATATGCAATTCATACGATTATGGGTAATTGACTTTTAAAAGTCAAATTTATCAATGATGAAGTCGAATAGTAGTTTCGACATAGAATTCGTAAGATGGAATAGTCGTATGCAGTGTTGCAGAAGTCGCTAGGCGGAACCTAGTCGGCCAACGAGGGAGTTGGGTGTACTCGGAGTACTCGGGGTGTACTCGGAGAGTACTCGGACATGGTAAATATCAAGAAAATTAATTGTTATATATTATTTATGTGTTAAAATAAGCATAATTCATGTCAACTGGGTATAATTTAAAATGAAAAATGTTTAAAGTTCAAATATTCTGAATACAAGTCCGACTAGTCTGAGTACAAGGCCGAGTAGTCCGAGTACAAGGCCGAGTAGTCCGAGTACAAGGCCGAGTAGGCCGATTTTGACCGAGTTTGACCGATTAAAGTCAACAAACCACGTTGACCGCCTAGACCGACTAGGCCGACTAGGCTCCGACTAGGCGCCGACTAGGCCGAGTAGTCGCCGACTAGGACCGAGTACTCCCGAGGCCGACTAGTTGCGACCGCCTAGGAAGAAGTCGCCAAGGTGGAGGTCCGAGGACCGAGTACTCGGCCGAGGAATCCGACTTTTGCAACACTGGTCGTATGTGATAATGACTAAACTAACCGTCTTACAAATTATGATGATAGTTGACGCTCGACAAGCTAGATGGAAGCTTGGGAAAGAAGCGGGTCAAATGGAGCGAGTACACGGAAAAAGAGCATTGCCGGATGCAAGGTAAGTGAAACTTACACCTTTTTGTAGAATACGCATCTATTCTATAAGTTGTAAATACAATAGAAATACTATTCGAAATATGGTTACCGACGCGAAATGATACGGGTCGGAACTAAAAACAAGTGTTAAAAACCATAGTAATGGTAAAACGGGGTGGAACGGTAAATTAGTCACGAAAAGACTAAGATAAAATGAGTTTTCGAACGGCTACATATTAAGTAAGCTAAAACTAATAAAAAGAGTAAAATGGATCAAATGGTAATATTGATACCATTTAACAATTAGCGACTAATAAGTGTATGTTGAGTCTCATGCTCGCAGGATGAACGGCTCGTGAATTAGCGATGCTATGAAATAGCAAATAAGTGAAGACCAGGTATTAAAACGGGTCAATATGTTGATCCGATTCAGGTACGCATGATTATGTTGTAGTTAAAAGTGCTATATTGGTCAAATATTTGGTGAGAGTCTTTCGTCATAAAATAGGAGACTAGAATTGACCAAAAAGCCCTTATTGGGTAAATCAGGCAAACGACCCTTAGAGGCCGTTTAGAAACTTGTATTATAATTATGTAACCCTTAGATACATGTAAGAGTTGTAGGCATATACTTTGTAGGTTAAGTGCCTAAGAACGGGTCAATCGTGTAAAATGACTAAACGAAGGGTAAAAATTTGGGATTATGGGGTCCTTATGTAAATCCATCACAAAAATAGTTGTGGTGGAATGTAAGTAGCTATTTAAATATAGGAACGCGAGTTGTGAAAAGAGAAGAGCGAATTTGATGCTTTAATGCACAAAAATCCCCTAAACGGGTCAAAATGAATTACGCGCGTAACTTGGGTGTTTGCCGCGTAATTCACAAAAGTTATGAATCCAAGATAGAGGTTTTGAGTTAAATACTTTGGTATATGATTTATGATTAACTAGAAACAAGTTTGGAGGTCTTAAATACAAACGGGTTAAAATGTGGATTTTGAATAATAAGCCGAATACTTATAAAAAAAAATTTTAAAAACAAAAAAAGCTTTTTCACACTTTACATCGAGATAGTTGGTAAACGGGCAATAAGCTGCGCCGCTACCCCTTTTTGAATAGCAAAACTAAGCCTTTTAAAAACTACGTCCATAGATCTCGGGGTCATAACATTACTATGCATGACCCTTTGAACTCGACTAAGTAGGTCATCAGCCTCTGGCGCCAGAAACCCAAAAGTATCAAAAGCAAATGGGATAAACACGTGCTGGTTGTCAAGACACGCTTTCTCATGCTTGATCACTTTACCCGAAGCAGCCTTTAAAGCAGCCTGACCCACTGTGAAAGCACTCATCCCTAAGCCCACAAGCGGGGAAACCCCTGTTAGATCCACACAGGCCTGTTTTCCTCCTACCCATCCAAAGGCCAGAATGTCGGCTGGTCGAAGGGTAGATCTCCCTTCCAACGGGTCTGTTAAGAAATTAACGGGTGCCTCTTTCTTAGCAGAAATACCAGCGCACCTGAATATGTCAAAAAGGACATCTCTAACCAAATCATGTCGGTATTTGAACCCTAGGAGCTCTCTACAATGAACTGCATGCTCACCAAAAGAATCCAAACACGCCTTATGACAAACTGGGCATACCTCATCAACTGGGAATAAAGGAATCATGAGGCAATATTTAAGGATAGTACGGTACTCCACTGGCGACATATGCTGGCCTAACCCATCTATAGGTATAGCAAGAAGAAAATCTTGTGCATGTGGTGCTCGGAGACACTCAAAAACGGCTTTTTGTCTAACGGTCAAGTTAAACTGCACTTCGATTTCATGGATAATTTTACTAAAAAGAGCACTCGCCAATGCATGTTGGGCTTTAGGGGGGCGGTGTCCTTATTAGTGAAACCGCTGAAGTCAAAGCTTGGAATCGTATCACGAAGACAAGCCAAAGCACAAACATAATCAGAATCCATACCGCATATGCCACTGTCTCTTAAGATGTGGTCCTGTAGCACCCACGATTGGGCCCTCGAGGCCACAAAAGCGTAGGATGAAGCCTCTACAGCCGAATACAACCCCAAACCTCCAAACCTAATAGGTAAAGAAGCAAGTCGCCACTGGAGGTCTCCAAAGAAAGGACCTCCACAAACCACCAATTCCTCAATCGCCTCACGCAAATCCTTGTCAAAGAACAATGCTGCATCTTCCATGTGTATAGGTTGGCATGTCCTCAAGCCAAAGAAGAGTTTGGCAATGCCCATACAAGATCGAAGCAAGAGTAGTTCACTCTGCGGGTCACCTAATTTCGGTAGAAGACGCATCAAATCTACTGCCTTAGCAGCTCTTTTCTTTGCCAACCCACTAATAAAGCTTGCGTCTCTACTAACAGCCCCCCCCCAAGAAGCTTCACCCCCACTAATGGCCTCCCGATGTCCTTAGGAAATAACCCTTCACGAAACTTGCTACCATCACAAGAAGGCCAAAATAGCTCGGTTTTCTTAATATTAAGTTCAAGACCCAATGTTGGACCCGACACCCTAATAATGTCCAACACTCTAGCCACTTCTTCTGAACCTCCAATGACAGTCCCATTATCAAGATACCAAGCATGAAGGAGAAGCTTGCAGTTGTCTCTAATCTGATGCACGAGGGGGTGCAAAACAAGAGCGAAAAGAAGTGGTCCCAATGGGTCCCCTTGCTGAACTCCCGTGGTAGACCAAATGTGCCCATCTCCAAGATACAATCTTGCTGGCTGCCCATATAGAAATTCCACCCACAAAGAAATAGAAGGGCACCTCATCCTGACCTCACGAAGTAAGGCTGATCTATCCACCTGGTTAAAAGCATTAGAAAAATCTACCGTAAGCATTGCAAGAGACCCATCAGTGTGATGTTCGCTTAGAACCCTATTGACGCTGTGTAAAATGGCCTCAGCGCCACCCGACATGCCGACCCCAAACTGAAAATCATTAAGGTACTTGGTTATTTCTTTACCGACACCCTTCATAGCAACCTTGGAAACCAAACGTCTCCATATAGTACCCACCGCAATAGGTCTAATCCCATTGTCGGGTTTTAAAAGCGGTGTAAGGGGAGCAGACGCGACAAACTCTGCCAAACACGATGGGCATTTTTAACTCCATGTCGTATTTTAACTCCATGCAATGGAGAATTAAATTACGGGCGCATAGGAAAAATAATAACGTAATTCGGACAAACGGATAAAAAGTTATGAAGGTTTTCATACTAAAAAACGAAAAACAAACAAAATCTGCTAATCAGACCATAAGCTACGGTCCTGGACCATAGCCTATGGTCCAGAAGTTCTGGTTGAAGTAATATGGTGAACCGTAAGCTACGGTCTGAGAACCGTAGCCTACGGTCGATTTCTAACAAAAATGTTGATTTTGTTTATTTGATGGTTTTGAGCTTTCGGGTCCGTTTAGACGGGTTCTAGGGTCTCATATACTAATGTTTGTAATAAATTCACAATGTAGGTGTGTTTGAACTTAGGATGGGTGAAGATCAAGCGACGATCATGAACCGAACACACGTCAAATGAAGCTTCCGCGTTAAATCTTGTTTGGTTTTGATAAAAGTGAATTATGTAAACACTTAGCCCTATATTTTGAATGCTTTAAACATGTATGAATGTTACTTGAAAAAGTTTTTGTAAAGTCGCATTTTTAGTATAAAATGCGTATTTTAATTTTTAAAATCTTGATTAATTGAGATGGGTGTTACAAGTTGGTAATCAGAGCTCAAGGTTAAAAGAATAAAGTGTTCGGTTCGAGGCTTGATCGCAAATACGGTAAGTAAATGTATGTTAATGGTTTAGTATGATTAAAGTGTTGTGAACAACACTTAGGGTTATCGTGTAATACATGTTACCCCAATGAAAATGATTGGTATAGTTAACGAAATCACGTGCGTTGACACGTACATTAAAAAGCCTTGTATTACAATACGGGCATTTATTAATGTCGAAATTACTAACTTTTGTAAATGTTTTGTTGAAGGACACTCGTATATGAAGATGACGAGAGTTGAAAAAATTGTGGATATGACTGTGGAACGGTCCGAGGTATGACAAGCAGAGCATACTCATTAAGGACATTATTAGCGTGATGATCGCGAACAAAGTTAATGGCAAAAGAAGCCCGTTAGGGCAAGCATTACCAGGTGCACGCTTTTAAATTTAAGTGCACAAGTAGCAATATGCAACAAACGTGTAGGAAATGACGGTTGCATATATCTGATAAAACCTGAATAGGATATCTATTCAGGATGATGTTTCTAAGAGAAGTTTAATAGAAACATATGTTATTCACATGATGAATAACAAAGAAATAATGGGATTAGTTCATATGGAAACTTGGACGGGGGGTAATTATCCAAGTGGAAAACTCTCAATATAATGCTATTGAGAAAAGTAGCGATCACATTAACGAATGTGATTATATAATAGTTCGACAGAAAAGAAAAACATTTTATATGTTCAAATGTAAAACTAGTAAAACTAATGATTGTTGTTTTTCAATTAAATAAAGTTTTACTAAATGAAATCAGAGATATGAAATAAATTGAGGCGTTACTTACATGGGGCGTGATGTGAAAACTATAAAAAGGTCATGTGTATCATGTGTTGATCGCTTACTCTGGCCAAGTAAGTAGTGACATATGATACCATGAACTTCTTATAGTGGACGCATTTATGTCCAATGTAGTAAGGATGGGGTGAATGGGACGAATTAAAAAGATACCCAAATGAATCGAACAAGTAAGATGTTTGATAGTAAACGTAAACGCAAGTTGGATGACGGGAGCGTATTACGTTAGAATAACGAGCCCGAGAGTAGGGACAAAGATTAAAGTTTAAAAATACAGACCGACTAATGAGAATGCTAAACATGAAGATAAAATTTGACTGTCAAAAGTAATGAAATTCACATGAACATGTCAAACATAATGAATAAGGAATAAGAATCTCGTTGAATAAAAGCGATGGATTTCGCTAAGACGACTAAATAAGTTAAAAACGAAGTCTAAAACCATAACGGAATGGTTGCTTCGAAGATGACTTCGGTAATGATACCCGATAGATGGGTGGGATTTTGAGCAATTGCATAAACCAAGAGACAGGAACGCGGACTAGAAAGTCAAAAGACTCGGGTTGAGTGTTATGACTAAAAGATGACAAGATTTTGCAAACATAAATTTTGAAAATTTCGTTCAACCATTTCAAAGTTGAGCGGGTAGAATAAAGAATGAAGTTTGACACTCATAAGTGAAGAAATTTCATACGAACAGGTCAAATAAGTTAAATAGAGAATAACGCTTGCTAATGTAAGTAAGCGCGAACCGAATAAAGAAAACATGAAATATTAATAAACCTATGCAAAGGGCTATGGGTGCTAAAAACTTTAAGATAAAAGAACCCGGGTAATGGGTCGTAAAGGAGTATAGGTAAGAACCGGGTAAAGGTAAGCGTAGGACAAACCGACGTGTAGATGACGTTAGAAGTCATAAAGTCGGAAGGATGATTCGAAAGAAAACAAATGTAGCCTTAGACTACGGTCAAGGTCAAATGAAATCCAAAAGCAGAAATAAATATTTCTAAATAATAACAAAGGGTGCCTTGACACCATATATGTACATATATGTACATTGAATAAAGACACGAATAAAAGAGGATCTATGGGATCGTCATAACCTACGGATTAGAGGTAGTGTTAAGGTCTACGGGACCAAAAAGACCCTTGGGTCACAGATAGAATGAAATAAACCGTTGGGGGTCTTACCTTAAAAAGGTGAAAATTTAAAGAAAAAGCCTACGAGGCTAAGTAAAGGAACCTATGGCTCACTTGGGTAAAGCGTGGAAAACTGGTTACAATTCTCCATGTAAAATAATAACGGTTAGGAATAAAACTTAGACGGAAATTCCTAGACATGAAGAAAAAGACGTAAGACAGAGAAAACGTAAACTAAAAATTTAGTTTTTAGTCAAAAGCAACGTTTTAACAAACATAAGTAATATGAGGGGATTTAGAAAATCTTCAACACACATAAGGCCGGAGATGGCAAAACAGTATACCCAGATGACGGGGTATGAAGCGACGGCGACTAATTAGTCTAGCCGATAAAACTATTCGAAGTTAGGAAAATGTCATGACAAATACAAAGCGCTTGTTAATATAAGACAAGCGCGTGATAAACATGTTAACAGACGAATGAGACTACGTGGTCGAGTGACAACTCGGTCAATAAAGATAAAGGATATAAGCTGAAGGTAACGGCCCGCGAGGCCTTACACATGAAAGACGCACGCGTCAATATAAATGAAAATATTAGATCGAAAAGAATGAATGAATGCCTTGAAAGCGAAACTAAGTGCGGTTAGTCTAAATAAATGAGCTACGTAAATAAGGTTTCGAGGACGAAACCTCTTTAAGGGGTTAGACTTGTAACACCCCAAAAACGAGTTTGGTAATCAAACCACGTTAATAGTGACAACGGGTAAAATACCATTAGTAGTAAAAAAATTAACCCGGTAAATATTAGGATTTAAATAAACAAATTTGATGTTAATTAAAAGGAGGATAAATACTTCGAGAAAAACAAAGTATATAGAAGGCCTGAATTAACGGGACATAAAATAAAACGGGTTATCACTTCCCGAACCCATTGAGTTAACTAGGAATAATTAACCTAGTTAATAATATGTGATTAAGTGATGAATAACGAATTATAGCTTCTTTCGAAACAAAACTAAACATGAGGGGCCAAAAGGGTTAACTTGAAAGTTAACTAAATAAATAACAAAAAAAAAAAAAAGAAACACACACATGTGTTTGCGTAGGATCGACCAGGAGAAAGCTCCATGGGAGCCTAACACTAAAATCAACAAAATCTTCAAATTGGATGATCAATTGAAGGCCAAATCAGGATTTGAATATATATAAACGATCACCTAGTCAAGGGGATCGTAAGGTATTTCGAAATTTTAACATTCATGAAGTTGTGAAAATTAGTTAACTTTGCATGGTGCGATCTATGTATGAATCGTAGAGGCTATGGCCGAATTAATAAAGTATGATTGCTTAGGAACAAACCCTAAGTAGAAATTTGAAGTGAAATTGCTATGATTTGAATAAATTGATGATTTACCACACTTAGACAAGTGGGTTTTGACTATGTTGTGAAGATGATGATATACACATATTTAAGATCATTATATTTGATAATAGAAACAAGGAACTCGAACGTATCACGTGATTTGGGTGCTTGTTCGTACATGGTTGAAATGGGTTTTTAAACGTTATGATGAAATTTGGTAGCTATGTTCATGAAACTAGGTGTACGAGATCATGTTATCTACTAATTGATAGATAAAACTTGATTTTATTAAGTGTTCGGATGAATGTTAGTGATAGGAGGAAACAGGTTTCACTCGCATATGAGAAACCCTTAGTTC
>JARYGA010041835.1:0-24662 GCA_030545235.1 Helianthus tuberosus
TTTCCTCTAAAATTAAATTTCGGGGCGAAATTTCCTAAAGTAGGGGAGACTGTGACACCTGTGTCACTTCAACCATCATACAAATACCAAACCAATTAAATATTGTGTTTCATACTTGGGATTTGTATAAATATGTGTATCGTTTACACATATCAATTCTTGTTCAATTTCGAGCCTTAAATCGCTTTCGGGAAGGTTATACGCGATCTAATGCGTAAATATAACCAGTTTAACACAACAAACACTCCGGAATAGTGAAACAGGCTTAACATACCTTAAATAACCTTTACATAACTTAGAAATAAGTTTTGGAAGGTTTGGTGTGGCGAAATCAAGTTTATTCACTCACAGTGACTATTTGCGTCAACTTGCAAAAGTCTGCCGTTTCGTAAGGCAACGTATAGTCTGGAACATGATCATAAGCTAAACATACCATAAATAACCTAAGCATAGCTTAGAAATAAGCTTTTAGTGGTTCGGTGTGTGAAAATATGCTTATTTGATCTTACAGGGACTAAAAGGGTCAAAAACGGTGTAAGTTTGCATTTTCGCGCATATCTTACGTTCTGACCACATTTGGACATCCAAAATTTTTGTACACACTAAAATATTTTTATTTTAGTGATCGGCATGCAAAAATTCCATTCGTCGCTTAATTTGGTTTGTTTTCGCGTCCGTTTGAGTTTCATCGTAATTTAACGAATACCACGACCGTACGACCAAACGAGCCGACATCCGAGAGTTTTCCGAGCATATTTTGAGTCCTCTAAACTTTATTGACCTTATAAAGCCTTGAAAATGGCTTAACGGGGGTCAAAAGGGCCTGAAATGGACTCAAAACACATGCAGGGACCTAAACTGTCAATTCTGAAACTTATGCTGATCTGGGGAGGCTAGGCGGGGCGCGAAAGGTTGTCCCTATACCTTACGCGGGCCGTGTGAAGTGCCCAGCGACCAGAAAACTCAGTTTCAGCAATCTGTTCAATGTTTAGGGGTTGTTTATGCAATTTCTTTGTGTGGTAGCCAAGTTATCTCTTCCCCAAGGCTTTGAACCTGCAACAAACAGGTGTATGGCCATGATTTAATGCTTGGAAGCTACACAAACATGTGTAATGATCTTGTGTTCTTGCTACAAGTATAAATAGCCCAACCATTTCACTTGTTCATTGCTCATTTCCTTCTTATCTTCTCTATAATCTGGTTTGGGAGCTCTCTCAACTGATTGGAACCTTATTCTTTGTAGAAAAGATATCTAGGACCTTTTGTAAGTCTTCTTTCATGCTTATTCTTTATGTTTAAGCAGAAAGTCAAACAGTTTGGCCAACAGTTTGACTTTCGGTTTTGACCATCAATTGGTCAAGTCAAAGTTCAATTGAACTTTGTAACGTGATTGTAATCACGATGGTTATAATCCTTAGTTATTATGCCTACTGATTACCACGTTAACTAGGAGTAGTGACGAGTCAAAGTTTCGGTCAAAATGCGTTTAAGCACGCATTTTCCAACGAAACTATTTTCGGGTATCAAAACCCATTGTTTTGATACCAAATCAGTTTTCTAAGTAGGCTAAACATGTTTTGACATGTTTAACTCGTCACTATTAGTTTAGTGCTTGTTTAGGGTCATAAGTTAAGCGGTCTAGACAACCGCTTAGACTTTCGAACCCGACTCGTTGGGTCGATCATTAGGATCCGACCAAGCTTGCTTAGTGATCATAGTTGCATAGGGAATAACCCCTGAGGTTATACCTTATGATCACATAGGATTGGTTAGCTATTCGTTAATTGGTTTACATGCCTATAGGAAATGACCAAAATGCCCTTTTGAAGCATAAATCCATAATGTGCATATGTGAACATATTTTTGACATCTAATCTGATTTAGTAACATGTTTAGGTATAATTGGGCATGTAAGACTTAACCTAGCACATAGTTAACCATCCGAACATAGTTTTGCGCAAACGACGCATTATAGTAGCTTATACTACCATAATGGGTCGAAACGGGTCAAAAGCACTTAGGTAGACTTTCAAATCAGAATGTTAGCTCTATTAAATCATACAATATGAGTTCAATTACTCATTTGATTTATAGAACATCATTCTATCCTATCTTCCTATTTAGGATCCGTTTAATAACATAGTTACCTATATTAGGTGCCGTTTGATTCCGTACTTCCTCTAGCTTTGCTTGGTTGTTGTTCAAGACTTCTAAGCACCCTCAAGTGAGTACATTGTTCCCCTCTTTTACTGTTTTAAATGTTTTGGGGTGAAATATGTGTACCAATTTGTTATGTTCATGATTTCTAAGTATAATTGATTATACATATGAGCATTTATCTTTTGACAAACCGACTGATTATTTATGGGATTTGACATATTTTGTTCACCAGACCGATTGGTAGTATGATATAGCGCTATAGGATTTGACACCCCATTCCTGTTGTCATGGAATGTCTGAAACCAATTTGTTTCTCCATCCAAATAGGGATTGCCTTTGTGGTATCCATATAGTCTCAAAGGTGTATTTTGATGCACTAGGTCTGATTGAATTCTTAAATCACATTTTTATTGTATATTTTATTATACTCCCAAAAGTATAGTTTGATATACTCTCATGTGTGATATTGTACAAAACAACAGATATTTTGTTAACTACCAAAACATATTTTAAATATGTTATTTATTCAACCAAAACATAGTTTAATATGTTATTCATAAATCCAAAGTATACTTTTGATATACTATCAAAAACTGATTATTTTGACAACCAAAGTATATTTAATATACTATCTGTTTAACGATTTTGGAACCGAAATATATTTTGATATATTACCTAATCGACTTTCCTAAAACCAAAGTATATTTTTTTATATACTACAAACATTTTATTCAAAACATTATTTTATAAACTCATTTTACTTGATTATTTATTTATGCATCATTCTTTTACATCATCTATTTTCTTATCACTTGTTTATAAAAGAAAACATTTTTTTTGATTCTTGACTACTTTTTGTTAAAACATTCTTTTAAACTTATAAGTCATGAATCATGCATAAACAAAACCTATGTATCTCACAGGCATTTTTATGCTGACGTACCTATTTTTACACATGTTTCAGGTACCACTTTGTGATGATCGTTGATACATGCTATACATAGGATGGACTCGTGCCTTAGTGACTTTAAAACTTGAAAGATAATATTTGTAATTATCTGATTTGTACTAAAACAATGAGTTCAGTAATTCAATAAAACAAAATTATTTAATCTATGGTTGTGAAACAATGATTCTGTTACAACACTCCCCGACGTTTCCGCCACGTTTT
The DNA here is from genome assembly GCA_030545235.1 of Helianthus tuberosus. Taxonomy (NCBI): domain Eukaryota; kingdom Viridiplantae; phylum Streptophyta; class Magnoliopsida; order Asterales; family Asteraceae; genus Helianthus; species Helianthus tuberosus. Next base: position 3,332 of record JARYGA010041835.1, read on the forward strand.
GTTGTTTTACGTGGTCGGGGTGTGTGAGAAAAGTTGGTATCAGAGCCAATGGTTATAGTGAATTAGGTTACTAGTAATGCTTTGACCTAGACTATAACCTTCCTAGGACCCTAACACAAGTTATCTTGTGTTTAGTTTTTAAAACAATACCGTCACCTATCCTTAGGTGACAACCACAACAAGAATACAAAATTCGAATCCGCTTTGAAAATCAATAATCTATTCTAGGATGATTTATTGTAAGGCTTTGAACCTTCAAAATCTCGTCAAAGTTTGGGTCTAAATAATGTGAACACATACAAACTGGAAGGGTGAATGCCTGTACCCTGAGTTTTCTGTCTAAGGCTAGAGTGTTCGTACAAATCCGCAGTATCGGACCAGTCACTCTTACCTGGGAACTCTTGGGGTGAGTGTTCACTTATAGGCGAGCATGTCTTCGGTGATACATTATATTGACCCATTTACTTTGATTAGTCACTGCGTGACGTTTGTTTGTTCGAGGTAACGAACGAATGATCGCTTTCCTTACGTTTTGGTCGATGTTTTCAATACCTCTTTTGTTTTTCCAATCATCGACCTCACTCGTTTCTCATGTTCCCTTGTTCCTTTTAGACAATGCCTCCTCGACGTGATGCTCAAACTTTTACAGCTGAGGAAGTCGCAGCCCTTGTTACTCAACAAATGGCTGCATTGCTTCCAGGTGTAGTAACTCAGATCCATGAGTTATATAACAACAATAACAACAACAACACCCAGTGTAATTTCAAGACCTTCAACTCTGCCAAACCTTCGAAGTTTTCTGGATCTCAAGGAGCAATCGTGCTCCTGCAATGGTTCGAAAGGTTGGAGAGCACATTCAGGCACGTGCAATGCCCGAATGAGCGTAAGGTTGAGTTTGCATCCAGTGCATCCGAGAAGCGTTCTCTTACATGGTGGAACAGTGTGATGCGTGATAGAGGTGCCGATGTGGCAATGGCACAAACCTGGGAAGAGCTTCGGGCTCTAATGATGAAGGAATTCTGTCCTCGTCATGAGCTCAGGGCTTTGGAACGGGAATTTGACGATCTTAAACAAGACAGCGGTGAACATCGAGCCTATACTGACCGTTATGAGGAATTGAGCCTGTTATGTCCTGCCATGGTCACGCCTGTGGATAAGGCGATTGAGAAGTACATTGATGGTCTTCCTGATTTAGTTCAAGATATCGTTACTGGCAGCAACCCTGCTACTGTTAGACATGCCATTGAATTGTCTGCCACCCTGACTGAATCCCATATCCGGAAGGGTAAACTTTTCCGAAAAGGCGACACAAGACCATCTAACAAGGCTACTCAAATTGAACCAAAGGAAAAACAGGCCGAGGAATCCAAGAAGAAGAAGCGTAAGGCTTCTCAAAACTGCGCCATAACTGCTCAGAATGATCAGGTTGCACCAAACCAACCAGCACAACCTCGTAAGAGGAAAAATTATGTTGGTACTGCACCTTTGTGCAACAAATTCAACCGTCATCATCTGGAGCAAGAGCAGTGTCACAAATGTACCCACTGTGGACGTTTGGGACATTTGGTCGATACCTGCCGTTATGCAAATCAAGCTGCTGCAAATCCTGCTGCCGTTCAAGCACGGTTCCCACCTGGGTCGTATTATAACTGTGGTGACCTTACTCACTACAGAAACAATTGCCCAAGACTTGTTAACGCAAATCTAGCATGTGGACGAGTGTTTAACATCAATGAGGCAAACGTGAACAACGATGCAGCAGTGAACAATTAGTCTTTTGTATTTCCTTGATTGTTATCTTTTAACGTTTGGAACAATTCAGTTATTACATAAATAAAATTTGATGTTTCAATTTTATTTTACAAAACTGATACGATCGTGTAAATATTTGATCCAACCCTTCGATGCCGACACTAAGACAAACTACTCGTGTGGTCCTGTCATTTTATGATCACTTGTAATCTCCCCGAAAATCTTAAGTACTCGTTTCTTTTTAAGAAATGAATATGAATTCCTATTAAGATCTTCCTATCTTCATAGTTAGACTCTTGAAGGTATTTAAAGTGCCAAACGGAATTCATGGATTGGATTCCTAGTGTGCTTTGAATACTCGTGTGCTCAATTGACAAGAAAATTAACAAAATGAAGATCAAGACAAACAATTATGTGATTATGTGTATGTGTTTTCTTATATGTTCCATGTTTTTATCCAAATCCTCACAGAATCTTCCATATTTCAATATGAGGGATTCATAATAGGATATTAAAATGTACTATCTTAAATCCTTAATGGACTTCTACATAGTAGTTAAGTCCCTTGGATTATAAAGTACTATTCTATAATTGGACCCCTTGAGTGATCTGGTCAAACAGATTGATTCAAAAATCCGGTTAAAAATATCATTTGATGATATAACTAAAAATATCCCTTAAGTGGTCAATTTAAGGAGATCGTACGATGGTCTAGTTTAAAAGATCATGTGTTGATCTAATTAAAAAGATTGTTCGTTGATCTAATTAAAAAGATCCTTTGGTGGTCTAGTCAAGTCACTTCATGTTTATTCGATTGATTTTTCTCCTACACATTATGAAATGAACTGTGCGGACTGTGCAAGGAATTACGTAATTATGGATGCATACATAATTATGGAATTCAGTGCACAGAAACCACAGCAAATTTTGTCATGTGTTAAGACCTATAGTGATGAGAATAACGAAACGGGAACAATGTAAAAAGGGCATGGTGGATACGCCACTGGTACTTCCTATATATAAGTGTTCCTTATTACATTACGAACGTAGCGTTATTTAAGTTACTAGAAGTCCTAGACCTTGACCATTGTCATTTTACACCCTCCGACACTGATTTCAAGCACACACCAGTTTCCTATGATAAGTCTTCATAAGAAACGTTCTTCTGTCCGTAGTTCGAAACTCCATGTTTTGTTACTACAAGGACTTCACTTTGAGAGTTGACAATTTCGCTAAAAAAATCCTAACATGGCTTAGGGTTTTACTTGGGGTTTGAGGGATTCATTCGAAAGCAAAGCAATCACAGTTGTCTTCACAAGTTTCCTCTAAAATTAAATTTCGGGACGAAATTTCCTAAAGTAGGGGAGACTGTGACACCTGTGTCACTTCAACCATCATACAAATACCAAACCAATGAAATATTGTGTTTCATACTTGGGATTTGTATAAATATGTGTATCGTTTGCACATATCAATTCTTGTTCAATTTCGAGCCTTAAATCGCTTTCGGGAAGGTTATACGCGATCTAATGCGTAAATATAACTAGTTTAACGCAAAAAACACTCCGAAATAGTGAAATAGGCTTAAGATACCTTAAATAACCTTTACATAACTTAGAAATAAGTTTTGGAAGGTTTGCTGTGGCGAAATCAAGTTTATTCACTCACAGGGACTATTTGCGTCAACTTGCAAAAGTCTGCCGTTTCGTAAGGCAACGTACAGTCTGGAACATGATCATAAGCTAAACATACCATAAATAACCTAAGCATAGCTTAGAAATAAGCTTTGAGTGGTTCAGTGTGTGAAAATATGCTTATTCGATCTTACAGGGACTAAAAGTGTCAAAAACGGTGTAAGTTTGCATTTTCGCGCATATCTTAAGTTCTGACCACATCTGGACATCCAAATTTTTGTACACACTAAAATATTTTTATTTTAGTGATCGGCATGCAAAAATCCCATTCGTCGCTTAATTTGGTTCGTTTTCGCGTCCGTTTGAGTTTCGTCGTAATTTAACGAATAACGCGATCGTACGACCAAACGAGCCGACATCCGAGAGTTTTCCGAGCATATTTTGAGTCCTCTAAACTTTATTAACCTTATAAAGCCTTGAAAATGGCTTAACGGGGGTCAAAAGGGTCTGAAATGGACTCAAAACACATGCAGGGACCTAAACTGTCAATTCTGAAACTTATGCTGATCTGTGGAGGCTAGGCGGGGCGCGTAAGGTTGTCCCTATACCTTACGCGGGCCGTGTGAAGTGCCCAGCGACCAGAAAACACAGCTTCAGCAATCTGTTCAATGTTTAGGGGTTGTTTATGCAATTTCTTTGTGTGGTAGCCAAGTTATCTCTTCCCCAAGGCTTTGAACCTGCAACAAACAAGTGTATGGCCATGATTTAATGCTTGGAAGCTACACAAATATGTGTAATGATCTTGTGTTCTTGCTACAAGTATAAATAGCCCAACCATTTCAATTGTTCATTGCTCATTTCCTTCTTATCTTCTCTATAATCTGGTTTGGGAGCTCTCTCAACTGATTGGAACCTTATTCTTTGTAGAAAAGATAGCTAGGACCTTTTGTAAGTCTTCTTTCATGCTTATTCTTTATGTTTAAGCAGAAAGTCAAACAGTTTGGCCAACAGTTTGACTTTCGGTTTTGACCATCAATTGGTCAAGTCAAAGTTCAATTGAACTTTGTAACGTGATTGTAATCACGATGGTTATAATCCTTAGTGATTATGCCTACTGATTACCACGTTAACTAGGTGTAGTGACGAGTCAAAGTTTCGGTTAAAATGCGTTTAAGCACACATTTTGCAACGGAACTATTTTCGGGTATCAAAACCCATTGTTTTGATACCAAATCAGTTTTCTAAGTAGGTTAAACATGTTTTGACATGTTTAACTCGTCACTAATAGCTTAGTGCTTGTTTAGGGTCGTAAGTTAAGCGGTCTAGACAATCGCTTAGACTTTCAAACCCAACCCGTTGGGTCGATCATTAGGATCCGACCAAGCTTGCTTAGTGATCATAGTTGCATAGGGAATAACCCCTGAGGTTATACCTTATGATCACATAGGATTGGTTAGCTATTCGTTAATTGGTTTACATGCCCATAGGAAATGACCAAAATGCCCTTTTGAAGCATAAATCCATAATGTGCATATGTGAACATATTTTTGACATCTAATCTGATTTAGTAACATGTTTAGGTATAATTGGGCATGTAAGACTTAACCTAGCACATAGTTAACCATCCGAACATAGTTTTGCGCAAACGACGCATTATAGTAGCTTATACTACCATAATGGGTCGAAATGGGTCAAAAGCACTTAGGTAGACTTTCAAATCAGAATGTTAGCTCTATTAAATCATACCATATGAGTTCAATTACTCATTTGATTTATAGAACATCATTCTATCATATCTTCCGATTTAGGATCCGTTTAATAACATAGTTACCTATATTAGGTGCCGTTTGATTCCGTACTTCCTCTAGCTTTGCTTGGTTGTTGTTCAAGACTTCTAAGCACCCTCAAGTGAGTACATAGTTTCCCTCTTTTACTGTTTTAAATGTTTTGGGGTGAAATATGTGTACCTATTTGTTATGTTCATAAGTTCTAAGTATAATTGATTATACATATTAGCATTTATCTTTTGACAAACCGACTGATTATTTATGGGTTAAACACCGATTTTTCTATGACTATAAAATTAATTATTGGATAGTACATATTTTGTTCACCAGACCGATTGGTAGTATGATATAGCGCTATAGGATTTGACACCCCATTCCTGTTATCATGGAATGTCTGAAACCAATTTGTTTCTCCATCCAAATAGGGATTGCCTTTGTGGTATCCATATAGTCTCAAAGGTGTATTTTGATGCACTAGGTCTGATTGAATTCTTAAATCACATTTTTATTGTATATTTTATTATACTCTCAAAAGTATAGTTTGATATACTCTCATGTGTGATATCGTACAAAACAACAGATATTTTGTTAACTACCAAAACATATTTTAAATATGTTATTTATTCAACCAAAACATAGTTTAATATGTTATTCATAAATCCAATGTATACTTTTGATATACTATCAAAAACGATTATTTTGACAACCAAAGTATATTTAATATACTATCTGTTTAACGATTTTGGAACCGAAATATATTTTGATATATTACCTAATCGACTTTCCTAAAACCAAAGTATATTTTTATATATACTACAAACATTTTATTCAAAACATTATTTTATAAAATCATTTTACTTGATTATTTATTTATGCATCATTCTTTTACATCATCTGTTTTCTTATCACTTGTTTATAAAAGAAAACATTTTTTTTTATTCATGACTACTTTTTGTTAAAACATTCTTTTAAACTTATAATTCATGAATCATGCATAAACAAAACCTATGTATCTCACAGGCATTTTTATGCTGACGTACCTATTTTTACACATGTTTCAGGTACTGCTTTGTGATGATTGTTGATACATGCTATACATAGGATGGACTCGTGCCTTAGTGACTTTAAAACTTGAAAGATAATATTTGTAATTATCTGATTTGTACTAAAACAATGAGTTCAGTAATTCAATAAAACGAAATTATTTAATCCATGGTTGTAAAACAATGATTCTGTTACAACACTCCCCGACGTTTCCGCCACGTTTTGTTGTTTTACGTGGTCGGGGTGTGACACAACAGTTCCTCCATTATACCCAACAGACGTTGCCAGGTTGACAGATGTTTAGTATCATCATTGATTTTGTAAAACTTCTTTGTAAACCACATTAGCAGTGGTTGTACAGACTCGTTTCTATTTATCACAAATCAAAACTTTCAACCCCTTCCTGCTTTTTACTCTAGATACAGCAACATAGAGCTGGCCATGACTAAACACTGGACGTGGAAGATATAAACCAACACGCTCCAATGATTGTCCTTGACTTTTATTTATTGTCATAGCAAAACACAGTGAAAGTGGGAATTGTTTTCGAGAAATCTTCACTAGTATTCTTTTATCAGGAGGTGTCATCTTCAGTCTTGAAATCAAAGTATGATGACCTATATTAGTCCCTATGATAATAATCACAACTTTTCCGACCCTCGTGACTTGTAAACGTGTACCGTTACACAATCCATTTGCCTGATCAATGTTTCTGAGTAACATCACTGGAGCACCAAGTTTCAGTACGAATTTATGGTTAGGTAAACCAGATAAATGGAGATTGTTTAACACATCAGGAGGAAACAATGCCATATTAAGCTCTGATTCTTCCTCAGATTGGCATAAACTATCTGAACTAAAATAAACCTTTTCTTCACCAGGCAGACTCTCTAACAACTCTTTATTTATTGAATCCACTACTTCATTAGTTGGAGCAAGAATCGCTCTTTGTTGGAAATACGTTAAATCCCACAAAAACTTATTCATGTCCGGATATATAAATGAAATGAGAGAAGAAATAGGATTGACTTTGTCATGAATAAGTAAATCATCTGGTATTTCAATATCTATCTCACCATCATTTTCTTCACCAAGCAAACCATCACCAAGCTTTAAAATCCATTCTCCAAATTCCTTTATTTCTTTCAAATCTGCTTCCTGACAACCAACTCTTAATCTCATATTCTCAGTTAGCTTTAGTACTTGACAGTATCGCCATATATAAGAAGAATTCAAAGAAGCATTGACTATCATTGTTCTGGTACCTTTAGGGATGACCGGAAGAATTTGTCTAAAATCACCACCAAATAGAATGACCTTTCCCCCAAACGGCTTGGATTCCATGTTCGGTTGACTGGAACGTGATATGTCTCTCATTGTTCTATCAAGAGCCTCGAAACAATGCTTGTGAGTCATAGGTGCTTCATCCCAAATAATCAAAGTTACTCTTTTAATTAAATCACCTAACTCAGTATTAGGCTCTATCGAACATATTGAATTCTTATTAATGTTGATTGGAATTACAAACCTTGAATGATCAGTTCTACCACCATCCAACAAAAGTGAAGCAATTCCACTGGATGCAACATTCAATACAACTTCACCTTTTGATCGTAATGCAGCTGAGAATGTCTTCCAAAGAAACGTCTTTCCAGTTCCACCATAACCATAAACAAAAAACACACCTCCATCACCATTTTCAGTCACTTCCATAACAATTTTATATATCCTTTCCTGTTCGGCAGTTAAACACTTTATATAACCATCATGTTCCCTTTGAAGTACTAGTCTGTTATACGATAATTCTTTCATTATCAATCAATTGTTCGACGATGAAACATAATTGTCTGGAACACTTGGCATATCATCAAAGAAGGATGTCTGTTGGTATTTAAAAAAACTGCACCATATACATATCTGCTGCAGGTACATTCATCATTATCCAACAAAACTCCCAATGATTTCTATGTTCACATCAATACCATTTGAGAGGAACTTTGGATGTATGGATTCATTCTCCCATAGTTTTACTGATGTTTGTAAGGACGTGTTGGTAAGTTTTGGTATTTTAATCCAATAGTTAAATGTTACTATAGTAATTAGTGATATAGTTGTTGATTTTATTGTACCTTTGTTGATTTCATAATTTTATATCTTTTTGTTCAGCTAATACCCAAGGAGTTAGTTAACGTCAGTATTGGAGTTGGTAAACTTAAAGAGACATTTAAGATCTATGTGAATCACTAGGACTCTTTTGATGTAGTACTTCAACATGATCCTCTTCAGAATTGTTACTTTATAACCGATGGATGGGAAAAGGTTGTACTGTACATGGGTATGCAAACAGGAATTGTACTTGTTTTAAGATACGTAGCGGATTACATCTTTCTGCTTACTGCCTTTGATTTGAATGGATGTGAGATTGTTGCACCCAAAGCCAATGACAGTCCGAAAGACAATACTTCCTCAACCAATTTAGAAGTTGCTCCAATTACCGAGGATTTGGATCACCAGTCGGATGTTGAAGAATCCAATGACACAAATTCTGATAGTGATTATGTTGTATCGAATGAATCATCCGATGATATCGACGCCGCAGATTTTGATGCCGCTGTCTCAGATTATGAAGCTGATCCTGATGTATACCCCTTACAATTTGTATGGTATTGCAGTAAACATTTTGTAAGTTTTTGGATGTTAAATGTTTGTTACAATTAAGCTGTTTTTTTGTTACTTTCCTTAAATACATTATTTATTTCCTATTAATTATTGGTATTTTATATTTATTTTTAAGCGTCTGAATGTGAAAGTAGCCTATTTATCAAGAATTCATAGAACATTGAAGATGACAGTTGAAAATCTGAATGGAGTTGACATTGTAATTGACTTTCAACGGGAGAAGCATGGCAAGGGATTTAGATACGCGGCTTGTCAATTCACCAAGAAGTTCACGAAGCCTAATGGTATCTACAGAAATATGAGATGCAAATTTTTCTACTCTGAAGAAAAAGCCAAGCTGATCTTAAAGAAAGTCTAAAGATAGTTGTGGTTGTTGGTATTATCTCATTTGAGATAAATTATGGGATGGTGATGTATCAAACTTCTATATTTTGAAAACTTATGATTTACGAATATTTAAATTATAATCATGTATGCTTATCTTGTTATTTATATTAACTTAAACCTTTGTTGTACATTCTCCATATATTTTAATTGGCTCTTCATGATATATTACAACTTGAATTATACTTTGTAAATTTATGGGCAGTCATCGATACTTAAAAGGCTTTTCTTAAAAGGCTTCAACAAATTTATGGACAGACATGGACACTTAAAAGGATTCAACAAATTTATGGGTGATCTTTGTCATAACTTCACTTGAATTAACCTCTAACTAAAAATAACAGTCTTTTAACATCTACAAAAGGGATGCACTCAACATCTATTTAGATAAAGTCTGCCAAACCAAAAGCTCTGTGAAACAAAAACTCTATTCAAGCAAAGTCTGTTGTTCCAAACAACCTCTGCTGATAAACACAAAGACTGTTGTAGCAAATAACCTATGTTGATAAATGTCACACCCCGACCACGTAGAACATACAAAACGTGGCGGAAACATCGGGGAGTGTTGTAACAGAATTAATGTTTCACAACCATGGAAATTTAAGTTTCGTTTTATTGATTAAAAGTGTTACAATGTCTTAATCAAACAAGGAAAATACAACATAATTAACTAGTCTTGCATCTTTTATTGTCACTAAAGCCCAAGTCTGTCTATGTGTATCTTGATCATCTTATGCAACAGCTCCTGAAAAACACATGTGAAAATAGGTACGTCAGCATAAAAATGCCTGTGAGATACATAGGTTTTGTGAAAATAAGATTCATGACTTATGTTTGAGAAAATGTTTAGTCATGAACCTTGTTATTTTCTTTGTCTTTTAAATCATTTGAAAAATGATAAGATCAGATGATAAGTATAAATAAATGTAAGGTTAAATGAATAACCAAGTAAAATATGTTTGCATAAGATAAGTTGTTTATAAATCAATGTCTTGTGAAAAGTATGTTATTTGTATGAAATGTTCTATGTCTCAAACTGAAATGATTCAAATAACGTTACGACATGTAATACCATACAAACACTTATATATAGGAAGTACCAGCGGCGTATCCACCATGCTTGTATCATATTACACACGCATCGTTACTTAATCACTTAATCAAACCAAACCAACCAATGTAAGAAGTCTATGTTTAAATCAATTGTCAAATGTATTAAATAATATGTCAAAGTGTTCATGTCAAGATGTAAATCATGTAGTATGTATAACCAATGTCAAAAGTGTTTGTGTCAAATGTAAATCATGTCAAAATGTCTATGTCAAATATCCATGTCAAATGTCTATGTCAAATATCCATGTCAAATGTCTAGGTCAAATATCCATGTCAAATGTCTATGTCAAATATCCATGTCAAATGTCTATGTCAAAATGTCATGTATGGCAAGTGAAATGTCTCAACTAAACCATATGCACAAAAACAAAGTATTGAAGTAAAACTTGGTTTAAATCAAAGCTATGTTTTGTGTAAATGCATGCAAATATTTAATATGAACATTTATGCGGTATTGTGAAAATGCATACATCCAAGCCTTGCGACTGTGGTGATAAACCCTTTAAACAAATTAAAGGTCTATCTGTCTTATATCATCGAATTCGGTCATTCCTTTCATCCCCTTTCCCTGGGATGTCCGGAACGGGAGTTGTCAATTCCTATGGTACCACTACCTACTAACGAACGGCATGATCGGTGTTAATGAATGTATTGTCCCATGTAAACAAACCAAATGTCATACCAAAAATGTAAGCATGTGATGAAAACAATGTACTAAGTATGCACGCAATGGACATACATAGCATAAAATGTAAATGTAAAACGATGTACTAAGTATGAACTAAATGGACATACATAGCATAAAACACAATGAGATCATGTACTATAATGTACTAACGAACATAGCAGGTATATGATGCGAAAACAGGAAATCATGAAAGTAACAAGTAGGCACATGTGTTCCACCCCAAAACAGTTTGGAAAACAGTAAAAGAGGGGTCTATGTACTCACTTGAGATTGCTCAGAAGTCCTTGAGTAACAACCAAACAATGCTAGAGATCGCGGATATCAAACGGCACCTAATATAGGTAACTATGTTAATTAACCGGACCTAGATCGGAAGATTGGGTAGCATTAGGGTTTGTAAACCAAACGAGTGTAGAGACTCGTGTCATATGGTTTAACAAAGCCTTCATACTAACTGAAACTTAACCTAATTGTTTACGACCCATTACGACCCGTTTAGGTAGCTTATGCTACTTTAACGCGTCGTTCGCGTGAAACGCGTTCGGACCGCCTAACTAGTCCTATGACAAGTGTTATATGCCTAAACATGTTACATAATCAGTTATGTGACAAAAGTTTAGGTTACATATGCTTAATTACCAATTATACATGAAAAGGGTATTCTGGTAATTTACCTAAGGCATATAAACTACCTATCATACAACTACTTAAACGATGTGACCATAGGGTATAACCTCGGAAGGTTATTCCCAACCTACTATGGTCACCTAATGTGTTTGGTCGGATCCTAATGATCGACCAAACTGGGTCGGGTTCGAGGCATAAGCGATTTATTAGATCGCTTACCCTACGACCCTATACAACGTGGTAATCAGTAGGCATAGTCCCAAGGGACTATGACCAACGTGATTATACTCATGTTGCGAAGTTCAAACGAACTTCGCATTGACCATTACTGGTCAACGCTGAAAGTCAAACAAAGTTTGACTTTCTGACTCGAAAAGCAATAAAATAAGGAAAAGAACGAAAGAATACTTACGAAGGGTCCCCGAATGCTAATCCCGATCCAAGAACTCAGGTATGAAACAATGGTTTCAACTTAGAGCTCTCAAATCAGAATTCTTGTAAGAAATGAGGTTGGGGTGATGGGGTATTTATAGTTTTCGGGTAACCGTTGAGATCGTTTCATGGAAACCGTGATTCGATCACATCCGTACACTTGTGGAAAGGTTATGGAAGCTAAATATGATCCTTATCTAGTGACTAAGCAACTTAGAACATGTGGAGGAGGATCAAACAGCTGCAACTTGTGATTAAAAACACTGAATCTGGTCTGATAGGCAGTCGCGTAGCGCGACGGGTAAGCCTATAGGGCTCGCGCTACGCTAGCACCCCCCTGAATCAGAAAAGTTTCAGAATTGGCAGAAATGGTCCCTGCACGTGTTTAAGGCCTTTTTCGATGCGTTTGAACCCCGTTAACCTCATTTCAAGGCTCTAAAATGATGTTAAAGTATAGGGAACTCATAACATGTTCAAAAATATGCCGGATGATGGTTCGTTTGGCCGTACGATCGCGATGTTCGCTTAATTACGACGGAATGCGCATAAGCGCGAAAAACGATCCAAATGACGCGAAAATGCAGTCATGCTTACATAAATTTTTGGATGTCCGGATGTATTCAGAACGTAAGTTATGCGCGAAAATGCAAACTTGTGCACTTTTTGACACTTTTAGTCCCTGAATGACCCAAAAGTTTATTTTAGCATACCGAACCCCTCAAAGCCTATTTCTAAGCTATATAAAGGATATTTATGGTATGTTTAACTTATGGTCATGTTCCGGAATGTTCGTTACAGTTCAAATTGACATACTTTCGCAGTTTGTCAACTTTAGTCCCTATAAGCGAATTAACTTGATTTCGGCATACCAAACCTTCCAAAACTTATTTCTAAGTTATGTAAAGGTTATTTAAGGTATGTTAAGCCTATTTCACTATTCCGGAGTGTTCGTTGCATTAAACTGGTTATATTTACGCATCGGTGCGCGTATAACCTTCCAGAAAGCGATTTAGAGTTCGAAATTGAACGAGAATTGATATGTGCAAATGATACACATATTTTTACAAATCCAAAGTATGAAATACAATATTTCATTGGTTTGGTATTTGTTTGATGGCCGTGGAGGCACAGGTGTTACAGTCTCCCCTACTTTAGGAAATTTCGTCCCGAAATTTATTTAGAGGAAACTTGTGAGTGCTTGAAAATATGAAGATGAAAAGATCGAACAATATTGATTAGGGTTCTGAACTCCTAGTAACCTTTAATAACATCATGATTGCAATGTAAGAGGGATACTTATATACCAGTATATGAAGCGTCATTGGTGCGTCCACCGTACCTCCATTACATCGTTCTCATTTCGTTATTGTTGTCACTATCGGTTCTTACACATAATAAATCTTACTGTGGTTACCGTGCACTAAATTTCATAATTATGTACGCGTCCATAATTAGACAATTCCTTGCATAGTTCACTCAGTCCATTTTATAATGTGCAGGGGAAAACCAAATGAACAATCCTGTGATGAGTGTGACTAGACCGCCATAGAGTCCTTTTAATTAAATCAATAAATGATCTAAATAGACTATCAAGGAGTCTGTCCAGCTACATCACTAGATGTCGTTCTTTAACCAAATTGTGAATCAATCTTTTTGATTAGACCACTAAAGGGTCTCTAATGAATCATGGAGCAGTACTATATAATCCAAGGGTCTTAACTATTACATAGAAGCCCATTAAGGATTTAAGGTAGTACCTTTTGAATATCCTGCTACGAATCTCTCATATGAAGATATGAAAGATCCTGCGAGGATTTGGATAACGAATATCCAGAGTATTAAAAACACAAAAATGCATAAAAGAAAACATGAGATGAATAAACACATAGTCACATAACCACAAAATTGTTTAACTAGAAGTTTGTTCTGCTAACAGAGTACATGTATTTAAAGCACACTAGGAATCCATCTCGTGGATTTCATTTGGTACTTTAAACATTATCAAGAATCTAACTATAAAGATAGAAAGATCTTTAAAAGAAAAAATTCGATTTCGATTATAAGGAACCGAAATGTTCGAATTTAGGTAAATAAGGAATCCAATTAAGGACTCTGATTTGAATGATGATCATCCACAAGGATCTAATTGTGAAGATAAAAAGATCCCATATGGATTTTAGAAGTTGAAGATGTTTTGAAACCTTGCACTGGACGTGCTTATGTCAAAACATGAAGTAAAAATGCTTATGAAATTGAGATGCTAGATATGCCAAGGCGACATATGAAGCAGAATTTTGAAGGTTAAGTCAATGTATGAGGAAAATATTTTTGAAAACTATGCATGGGGTTCTTTTAAGAAAAGTGTGTTTAACGTTTTTGAAACCTTATATATAATACTTTTTGAAATCATAAAGTAGGTGTATTAGGTAGATATATTTACAAAAATGTTTTAAAATCATGCGAGATGAATTTTGAAATTATGTATAAGGTTTTTGAAAGACATGAATGATGCTTTTCGAAATCATGCACTTGATCAGAAAATGTATTGTGTTAATATTGTCTTCAGACTATATGAAATATTTTGAAATTAGAAAGGTTGGTTTTGATAACATGGCCAATGTTTTTGAAATAACATAGACAATGCATCTAAAAAAATTGTTTTCAAACTATATGAAATGTTTTGAGATCATGAAGATTGTTTTGAAATACTGGTACTGTGTATGTTGAAAAATCAAAACGTAATGGGTATGAGATTTGAAAATATCCTTAGTTATCCAACCAAGGATTCAAAAGTACAGATGTGCAAAAAGCACGATTACTCAAAATTTCACTTTATTTCCTGTACTTCGTTTCTTAGAATGAAACGAGTACTTAGAACTTTCGAGGAAATTATGAGCGATCACTTGAAAGAGAGAATCACAAGAGTAGTTTGTAAGGAACATAGTTCCTTAGTGCAGGTATTATAGGGAAAAGCCATAAACACATGTAATGATACTTGTATAGCAGAATTGTGAACAACAACTTTTATTTATGAACAAGACATATTGTTTCACAATACACGAGAACAAAAGAAACAAAGGCATAAGACAGCAACATCCTTTGTTCAGCCGAATGCTCATCCAAGGGTTGGATTTGCATTAGCAAGCTTTGGGCAGTTGTTCCTGAAATGGCTCGTATCGCCACAGTTGTAACAAGTACCACGCGGGAAACGAGCTTGAGTAGGGTTGACTTGGAGTTGGGTAGTAGCAAGATTTGCAACAGCTTTGTTCTGGATAGCAAAGCGGCATGTGTTGACCAAATGTCCCCGCCGTCCACAGTAGGTACAATTCAAGCAGGGTATGAGGTTTGAATGATGACCGTTGCATCGCTTGCACCTAGGAGCAGTTCCTAAGTACGGCTTCCTAGCTGGTGGCCTTGCCACTTGGCTAGGTCCAGCTTGATTAGGTGTAACCGCTGCGGGTTTCCTTGAAGCCTTACGCTTCCTTGATGCTGGTGCAAGCTTGACTTCTGCTTCCTTTGGTGGCTCTTGAGTGGCTTCATTGTCGAGACGAGAGGCTTCATTGTTAAGACGAGCCATGGCAATGCCTAGATCCACAGTCTTCTGAATCACTTCGCCTATTTGCTGGACAAATTTGGCTGTTCGCTCGGGCATTTGACCAGTGCTGAGAGGAATAGACATTCTAGAAGAAGATGAAAGACAGAGGAAGAAGCAAGTGAAAGGTTATTGGGTAATCAATACAGAATGGTAACGAATGAAAATTGTGATCATTTGTTTGTTACATAAGGCAAACAAATGAGACGGTGACTAATCAAAGTAAATGGGTCAAAAATAATGTATCGCGAAGACATGCTCGCCTATAAGTGAACACTCATCCCAAGAATTCCCAGGTAAGCACAACTGGTCTCGCGTCTGATGAGATGTATACGAAGTGCTTGCCTCGACAGAAAACCCAGAATACAGGCTTTCACCCTTCCAGTTTGCACGTGTTCACATTATTTAAAACCCAAAACCTTGACGAAGTTTTGAAAACTCAAAGGGGTTCAAAACCTAGTAATCAATCATCCTAGAACAGATGATTAGTTTTCAAAGCGGTTTTGAAATTTATGTTCTTGTTGTGGTCGTCGCCTAAGGATAGGTGACGGTATTGTTTTATGACTAAACGCAAGTAAACTCGCGTTAGGGTCCTAAGAAGGTTATAGACTAGGTCAAAGCATTACTAATAACCTAATTCCCTATAACCATGAGCTCTGATACCATCTTTTCTGTCACACCCCGACCACGTAGAACATACAAAACGTGGCGGAAACATCGGGGAGTGTTGTAACAGAATTAATGTTTCACAACCATGGAAATTTAAGTTTCGTTTTATTGATTAAAAGTGTTACAATGTCTTAATCAAACAAGGAAAATACAACATAATTAACTAGTCTTGTATCTTTTATTGTCACTAAAGCCCAAGTCTGTCTATGTGTATCTTGATCATCTTATGCAACAGCTCCTGAAAAACACATGTGAAAATAGGTACGTCAGCATAAAAATGCCTGTGAGATACATAGGTTTTGTGAAAATAAGATTCATGACTTATGTTTGAGAAAATGTTTAGTCATGAACCTTGTTATTTGCTTTGTCTTTTAAATCATTTGAAAAACGATAAGATCAGATGATAAGTATAAATAAATGTAAGGTTAAATGAATAACCAAGTAAAATATGTTTGCATAAGATAAGTTGTTTATAAATCAATGTCTTGTGAAAAGTATGTTATTTGTATGAAATGTTCTATGTCTCAAACTGAAATGATTCAAATAACGTTACGACATGTAATACCATACAAACACTTATATATAGGAAGTACCAGCGGCGTATCCACCATGCTTGTATCATATTACACACGCATCGTTACTTAATCACTTAATCAAACCAAACCAACCAATGTAAGAAGTCTATGTTTAAATCAATTGTCAAATGTATTAAATAATATGTCAAAGTGTTCATGTCAAGATGTAAATCATGTAGTATGTATAACCAATGTCAAAAGTGTTTGTGTCAAATGTAAATCATGTCAAAATGTCTATGTCAAATATCCATGTCAAATGTCTATGTCAAATATCCATGTCAAATGTCTAGGTCAAATATCCATGTCAAATGTCTATGTCAAATATCCATGTCAAATGTCTATGTCAAAATGTCATGTATGGCAAGTGAAATGTCTCAACTAAACCATATGCACAAAAACAAAGTATTGAAGTAAAACTTGGTTTAAATCAAAGCTATGTTTTGTGTAAATGCATGCAAATATTTAATATGAACATTTATGCGGTATTGTGAAAATGCATACATCCAAGCCTTGCGACTGTGGTGATAAACCCTTTAAACAAATTAAAGGTCTATCTGTCTTATATCATCGAATTCGGTCATTCCTTTCATCCCCTTTCCCTGGGATGTCCGGAACGGGAGTTGTCAATTCCTATGGTACCACTACCTACTAACGAACGGCATGATCGGTGTTAATGAATGTATTGTCCCATGTAAACACACCAAATGCCATACCAAAAATGTAAGCATGTGATGAAAACAATGTACTAAGTATGCACGCAATGGACATACATAGCATAAAATGTAAATGTAAAACGATGTACTAAGTATGAACTAAATGGACATACATAGCATAAAACACAATGAGATCATGTACTATAATGTACTAACGAACATAGCAGGTATATGATGCGAAAACAGGAAAGCATGAAAGTAACAAGTAGGCACATGTGTTCCACCCCAAAACAGTTTGGAAAACAGTAAAAGAGGGGTCTATGTACTCACTTGAGATTGCTCAGAAGTCCTTGAGTAACAACCAAACAATGCTAGAGATCGCGGATATCAAACGGCACCTAATATAGGTAACTATGTTAATTAACCGGACCTAGATCGGAAGATTGGGTAGCATTAGGGTTTGTAAACCAAACGAGTGTAGAGACTCGTGTCATATGGTTTAACAAAGCCTTCATACTAACTGAAACTTAACCTAATTGTTTACGACCCATTACGACCCGTTTAGGTAGCTTATGCTACTTTAACGCGTCGTTCGCGTGAAACGCGTTCGGACCGCCTAACTAGTCCTATGACAAGTGTTATATGCCTAAACATGTTACATAATCAGTTATGTGACAAAAGTTTAGGTTACATATGCTTAATTACCAATTATACATGAAAAGGGTATTCTGGTAATTTACCTAAGGCATATAAACTACCTATCATACAACTACTTAAACGATGTGACCATAGGGTATAACCTCGGAAGGTTATGACCTATACTAGGGTCACCTAATGTATTTGGTCGGATCCTAATGATCGACCAAACTGGGTCGGGTTCAAAGGTATAGGCGATTTATCAGATCGCCTACCCTACGACCCTAGACAACGTGGTAATCAGTGGGCATAGTCCCAAGGGACTATGACCAACGTGATTATACTCACGTTGCGAAGTTCAAACGAACTTCGCATTGACCATTACTGGTCAACGCTGAAAGTCAAACAAAGTTTGACTTTCTGACTCGAAAAGCAATAAAATAAGGAAAAGAATGAAAGAATACTTACGAAGGGTCCCCGAATGCTAATCCCGATCCAAGAACTCAGGTATGAAACAATGGTTTCAACTTAGAGCTCTCAAATCAGAATTCTTGTAAGAAATGAGGTTGGGGTGATGGGGTATTTATAGTTTTCGGGTAACCGTTGAGATCGTTTCATGGAAACCGTGATTCGATCACATCCGTACACTTGTGGAAAGGTTATGGAAGCTAAATATGATCCTTATCTAGTGACTAAGCAACTTAGAACATGTGGAGGAGGATCAAACAGCTGCAACTTGTGATTAAAAACACTGAATCTGGTCTGATAGGCAGTCGCGTAGCGCGACGGGTAAGCCTATAGGGCTCGCGCTACGCTAGCACCCCCCTGAATCAGAAAAGTTTCAGAATTGGCAGAAATGGTCCCTGCACGTGTTTAAGGCCTTTTTCGATGCGTTTGAACCCCGTTAACCTCATTTCAAGGCTCTAAGATGATGTTAAAGTATAGGGAACTCAAAACATGTTCAAAAATATGCCGGATGATGGTTCGTTTGGCCGTACGATCGCGATGTTCGCTTAATTACGACGGAATGCGCATAAGCGCGAAAAACGATCCAAATGACGCGACGAATGGATTTTTCTTAAGGAGAACAATAAAATATAATGTAGTCATGCTTACATAAATTTTGGGATGTCCGGATGTATTCAGAACGTAAGTTATGCGCGAAAATGCAAACTTGTGCACTTTTTGACACTTTTAGTCCCTGAATGACCCAAAAGTTTATTTTAGCATACCGAACCCCTCAAAACCTATTTCTAAGCTATATAAAGGATATTTATGGTATGTTTAACTTATGGTCATGTTCCGGAATGTTCGTTACAGTTCAAATTGACATACTTTCGCAGTTTGTCAACTTTAGTCCCTGTAAGCGAATTAACTTGATTTCGGCATACCAAACCTTCCAAAACTTATTTCTAAGTTATATAAAGGTTATTTAAGGTATGTTAAGCCTATTTCACTATTCCGGAGTGTTCGTTGCATTAAACTGGTTATATTTACGCATCGGTGCGCGTATAACCTTCCAGAAAGCGATTTAGAGTTCGAAATTGAACGAGAATTGATATGTGCAAATGATACACATATTTTTACAAATCCAAAGTATGAAATACAATATTTCATTGGTTTGGTATTTGTTTGATGGCCGTGGAGGCACAGGTGTTACAATAAACACAACCTCTACTGCTGAATATGAATACAAAAGCATCATAAAGCTAACATCTGTTGTTACTTAACAGATGATACAGTCTTTAAACATTTGAAACATCTGTTGTTGAAACAAAGGTCTGCCAAACATAACATCTGCTGATCATTCCACAATATAGATTGCTAACATATGCAGTGCCTTAATAGATGATGCAGTTCAACAGAGGATTTCAAACATCTGTTTACACACGCATCATGATGAACATCTGCTAATAAACACCGAGACGGTTCAAGCAATGGTTTGCCAAAGTGAACCTCTGCAATGGACTAACAGATGATGGAGTTCAACAGAGAATGTTTAACATTAGTGCTTTGACAGACCATGATCAACAGATGATAAGGTATGTTGAAGCGAAGACTGCTCAACAGATTCTAACAGTTTTCCTACTAACCAATTCATTAAAGTAGTACTCAGTCACTAAAAGTAATATATAACACTACTACTTGTCCAAAAAATGAACATTAACAATAATATAATAACAATAATATTCAAATTGTAGCAATTACATACAAAATCCATCAGTTTAGATGGTTCAAATTATAACCATAACATACCAAACTTTCAAACACAACAGGTTAAGACACACATAACTAAAAACCACATTTTAGTCTTCAAATAAGTAGTTTTTACTTTCCATTCCGACTTAATCCAGAATCCTTTTCAACCGAAGGCTGCTGAAAAGTCTTCCGTAACATCACTAACTTCCTTGCAACAGATCACAAAACAACTAATGAATATTCATTCAACCTGTTATTATATTGCCAGAAATAAAGAGTATAGTTATGATTTGCAAAAAGTAACAAAAATTACCTTTACATTTCCTTACACTTTACATGCTCAAGAGCTGTCATTTTAGAGATGAATTCGTTAAACTGCAGAGAATAATTATTCCACACAATACATCGAAAAACCGTAACCCAACATGGAAACAATATTCATTTAACCATAAACTAAACACTAATTTATCACCAGTTTTGTAGAATCTATAAAATCAAAATTTCAAACTGAATGAATAACAACATAAAATCATTCCAACATTTATATTACAAACCTACAAAGCAAAAAGAAAAATAGAGATCTGGGCGATTTAGGGCGATCTTGGGAAAATCGTGAAACCCTAGTTTTTCTTCATTCCAAACCTGGTCTTCATTGATTTTGCTTAGGAACTAGGGTTTCGATTCTGTATCCTGAATTGATCCTTTGTTTTCTAACCAATTGAAATCAGATTAGGGCATTCGTATTTTAGGGTTTCTGTTTTTCTTTTGTTTTTCGATCGGCTGTTTCTGATTACGGGGTTTAAAGGGTTGGTGCTTATTACATGTTCGGATGTCCATTTTGTTTTAAGGTTTCAGCAGTTTCAACTC
>JARYGA010041836.1:0-22638 GCA_030545235.1 Helianthus tuberosus
AAGGAACACTTACAAAGGGTCCCCGAATGCTAATCTAGATCAAAATAGCTCAGGTATGAAACAAAGGTTTCAACTTAGAGCACAATTGATCAGATTCTTGTGAGGAATGAGTGAAAATGTGACGGGTATTTATAGATTTCGGTCCACCGTTAGGATCGTTTCTTGGAGAAGAGGGAAAGATCTAGCCCGTACACTTGTCGTAATGTTGTGGTTACTGAATTTGGCCACCATAAGAGTTTAACATGTGGCACTTGACCTTTGGAGGGTGTTAGGGGCTGTTAACTTGTATTAAAAATGGCTTTTGCTGATCAGAAGGGGCCTAGCGTGACGCTAGGGGGGCTAGGTGTCACGCTAGGGTTCCCCTGATCAGCAAACACTTTCAAATGCTCACCTTTCAGTCCCCGTTGCGTATTAAGGCCATTTCTGACATGTTTAAGGCTCCACAAGCATGCCTAAACATTGTGGACATGAAACATGCTCAAAAATATGCCGGATGTCAGTTCGTTTGGTCGTACCATCGCGATGTTCGGTTAATTACGACGGAATGCGCATAAGCGCGAGAAACGATCTAAATTGCGTGACGAATGGATTTTTCTTATGCCAAACACTAAAATAAAATATTTTAGTGCTTACATAAATTTTTGGATGTCCAGATGTATTCAGAACGTAAGTTATGCGCGAAAGTGCAAACTTGTGCACTTTTTGACACTTTTAGTCCCTGAACGACCCAAAAGTTTATTTTAGCACACCGAACCCCTCAAAGCCTATTTCTAAGCTATGTAAAGGATATTTATGGTGTGTTTAACTTATGGTCATGTTCCGGAATGTTCGTTACAGTTCAAATTGGCATACTTTCGTAGTTTGTCAAATTTTGTCCCTGTAAGCGAATTAACTTATTTTTGCCATACCAAAGCCTTCGAAACTTATTTCTAAGTTATGTAAAGGTTATTTAAGGTATGTTAAGCCTATTTCACTATTCCGGAGTGTTCGTTGCATTAAACTGGTTATATTTATGCATTAGTGCGCGTATAACCTTCCAGAAAGCGATTTAGAGTTTGGAATCGAACAAGAATTGATATGTGCAAAAGATACACATATTCATACAAATCCCAAGTATGAAATACAATATTTCATTGGTTTGGTATTTGTTTGATGGTCGCAGTGACCCAGGTGTCACACGAGTAATCAGGGTTGCCCTTGTCGTGAGATCAAACTGAGATTCTGCCTAACAGTGGTGGAAGTAAATCTGTAAGCTCTTCGAGTAGCACACTGAGAGGAATCACGAACAATTGGTGGATCCTCGATCCTCTTTTCCTTAGCCTCAACATCAGTAACGGTTGCTAACGTAGCGGGGTGATCCCTCCGTAGACACTTCTGGGCCTTCATAGCTGATGTGGCGCTAACCTTTGCACCACTCTGTTGCTTTCGAACAAATAACGATTCTCCACACAAAATTTTCTCCACACAAGGTATGTCTGCGCGATTTCTGAATAGCCAATCCACAATAATTACTGCATTGTAACCATCAGGGGTAGTAGAAAGAAGGTCGATGTCGAACACCTGTTCCCCAAGGTCGAGTTTGCATCCCAGCGAACATATAAGGCTTCAATTGAATTGCATCAGCCGACTCCACAACAGGTTCGGTTTCAAGAAGCATCAGGGTTTAACAGAACAGAGACAAAGCGAATAGCTACCCATCCAAGCTATCGTGTTGCTATTATGCCTGGTATAGTCTATACCAATACTACATGTCCTTCCATGAACTTCATTTCCAATGTTGTTTTCGTCACGAGAATTTCCAGTACTGCCGTCGTTCCCTTGGTTGTCGTCACCTTGACTTAACACAGTCAATCCTTGTCGAGGTCACCTTCGTTTCCATACTATAAGCTACGATCACGAGTACCTTGATGTTGCCGCGACTGTTGCCTCTAATATTGTCGCCTGTAATGGTGTCCTGCATCCTTTCACCAACAAGGTCCATCTTTTCACATTCCGTACCACGTCCTAAGGCACTACTCATGGTGCGGGCGGTTACACAGTCCGCTCTACAGTCAATCGTCATCGATTTTGTCCTGATTGGTTCGTAAGAGTCGACTCCCATGAGTCGCTAGCTAGGGTTAAGGAGTCAAATCGCTGTTGTTCGTTGCCGATAACTAGGGTCGTTCAAATGCTGAAGTCGGCAAGGTACTACGTTTACCCTCTTGTCCGTCGTTCTTGCAAGATGACTGAGTGATACTCGATATGTCGCGAGAGTGTTGCAGAAGTGATCACACTTCGGGATCTAAGGCATCAACACGCTAAGTTCCAGCAAACAAAGATAAGTGAGGAAAGTATAGTCCAATCATTTGACGCTGAGCCATCCAACTCAGGGACGTTCGTACTAGCACCTAACATTCTACACAGTTCGCTAGGCGTTCAGATGTGTGATCAGGTGATACTCGATCGCATCGAGATTCGTAAGGATTCAGAAAGGGGTGAAAAGATCATGTTCGAGTAGGAGACAATCACTGCTATGAGATCGCGGATATCAAACGGCACCTAATATAGGTAACTATGTTAATAAACCGGACCTAAATCGGAGGATTTAGATAGAATGAGGGTTCGTAAACCAGACGAGTATGGAGACTCATGTAATATGGTTTAACAAAGCCCACATACTAAAACGAAACTTAACCTAAGTGTTTGTGACCCATTACGACCCGTTTAGGTAGCTTATGCTACTTTAACGCGTCGTTCGCGTGAAACGCGTTCGGAACGCCTAACTAGTCCTATGACAAGTAAAATATGCCTTAACATGTCTCATATGGTTGTCAAATCAGTTTAGATGTCAAAAGTTATGTTACATATGTTTAAAACGAATTTTGGCATCAAAGGGGTATTTTGGTAATTTACCTAAGGCATATAAACTACCTATCATACAACTACTTAAACGAAGCGACCATAAGGTATAACCTCGGAAGGTTATTTCCTATATACTATGGTTACCTAATGTGTTTGGTCGGATCCTAATGATCGACCAAAAGGGTCGGGTTCGAAGGTATAAGCGATTTATTAGATCGCTTACCCTTACGACCCTAGACAACGTGGTAATCATTAGGCATAGTCACAAAGGACTATAACCATCGTGATTACAATCACGTTGCGAAGTTCAAACGAACTTCGCATTGACCATAAACTGGTCAATGCAGAAAGTCAAACAAAGTTTGACTTTCGGACTCGAAAAGCAATTAAAGAACGAAGGAACACTTACAAAGGGTCCCCGAATGCTAATCTAGATCAAAATAGCTCAGGTATGAAACAAAGGTTTCAACTTAGAGCACAATTGATCAGATTCTTGTGAGGAATGAGTGAAAATGTGACGGGTATTTATAGATTTCGGTCCACCGTTAGGATCGTTTCTTGGAGAAGAGGGAAAGATCTAGCCCGTACACTTGTCGTAATGTTGTGGTAACTGAATTTGGCCACCATAAGAGTTTAACATGTGGCACTTGACCTTTGGAGGGTGTTAGGGGCTGTTAACTTGTATTAAAAATGGCTTTTGCTGATCAGAAGGGGCCTAGCGTGACGCTAGGGGGGCTAGGTGTCACGCTAGGGTTCCCCTGATCAGCAAACACTTTCAAATTCTCACCTTTCAGTCCCCGTTGCGTATTAAGGCCATTTCCGACATGTTTAAGGCTCCACAAGAATGCCTAAACATTGTGGACATGAAACATGCTCAAAAATATGCCGGATGTCAGTTCGTTTGGTCGTACCATCGCGATGTTCGGTTAAGTACGACGGAATGCGCATAAGCGCGAGAAACGATCTAAATTGCGTGACGAATGGATTTTTCTTATGCCAAACACTAAAATAAAATATTTTAGTGCTTACATAAATTTTTGGATGTCCAGATGTATTCAGAACGTAAGTTATGCGCGAAAGTGCAAACTTGTGCACTTTTTGACACTTTTAGTCCCTGAACGACCCAAAAGTTTATTTTAGCACACCGAACCCCTCAAAGCCTATTTCTAAGCTATGTAAAGGATATTTATGGTGTGTTTAACTTATGGTCATGTTCCGGAATGTTCGTTACAGTTCAAATTGGCATACTTTCGTAGTTTGTCAAATTTTGTCCCTGTAAGCGAATTAACTTATTTTTGCCATACCAAAGCCTTCGAAACTTATTTCTAAGTTATGTAAAGGTTATTTAAGGTATGTTATGCCTATTTCACTATTCCGGAGTGTTCGTTGCATTAAACTGGTTATATTTATGCATTAGTGCGCGTATAACCTTCCAGAAAGCGATTTAGAGTTTGGAATCGAACAAGAATTGATATGTGCAAAAGATACACATATTCATACAAATCACAAGTATGAAATACAATATTTCATTGGTTTGGTATTTGTTTGATGGTCGCAGTGACCCAGGTGTCACAC
This sequence comes from Helianthus tuberosus, assembly GCA_030545235.1. Classification (NCBI taxonomy): domain Eukaryota; kingdom Viridiplantae; phylum Streptophyta; class Magnoliopsida; order Asterales; family Asteraceae; genus Helianthus; species Helianthus tuberosus. The sequence goes on from JARYGA010041836.1 coordinate 4,417, forward strand.
GAGTAATCAGGGTTGCCCTTGTCGTGAGATCAAACTAAGATTCTGCCTAACAGTGGTGGAAGTAAATCTGTAAGCTCTTCGAGTAGCACACTGAGAGGAATCACGAACAATTGGTGGATCCTCGATCCTCTTTTCCTTAGCCTCAACATCAGTAACGGTTGCTAACGTAGCGGGGTGATCCCTCCGTAGACACTTCTAGGCCTTCATAGCTGATGTGGCGCTAACCTTTGCACCACTCTGTTGCTTTCGAACAAATAACGATTCTCCACACAAAATTTTCTCCACACAAGGTATGTCTGCGCGATTTCTGAATAGCCAATCCACAATAATTACTGCATTGTAACCATCAGGGGTAGTAGAAAGAAGGTCGATGTCGAACACCTGTTCCCCAAGGTCGAGTTTGCATCCCAGCGAACATATAAGGCTTCAATTGAATTGCATCAGCCGACTCCACAACAGGTTCGGTTTCAAGAAGCATCAGGGTTTAACAGAACAGAGACAAAGCGAATAGCTACCCATCCAAGCTATCGTGTTGCTATTATGCCTGGTATAGTCTATACCAATACTACATGTCCTTCCATGAACTTCATTTCCAATGTTGTTTTCGTCACGAGAATTTCCAGTACTGCCGTCGTTCCCTTGGTTGTCGTCACCTTGACTTAACACAGTCAATCCTTGTCGAGGTCACCTTCGTTTCCATACTATAAGCTACGATCACGAGTACCTTGATGTTGCCGCGACTGTTGCCTCTAATATTGTCGCCTGTAACGGTGTCCTGCGTCCTTTCACCAACAAGGTCCATCTTTTCACATTCCGTACCACGTCCTAAGGCACTACTCATGGTGCGGGCGGTTACACAGTCCGCTCTACAGTCAATCGTCATCGATTTTGTCCTGATTGGTTCGTAAGAGTCGACTCCCATGAGTCGCTAGCTAGGGTTAAGGAGTCAAATCGCTGTTGTTCGTTGCCGATAACTAGGGTCGTTCAAATGCTGAAGTCGGCAAGGTACTACGTTTACCCTCTTGTCCGTCGTTCTTGCAAGATGACTAAGTGATACTCGATATGTCGCGAGAGTGTTGCAGAAGTGATCACACTTCGGGATCTAAGGCGTCAACACGCTAAGTTCCAGCAAACAAAGATAAGTGAGGAAAGTATAGCCCAATCATTTGACGCTGAGCCATCCAACTCAGGGACATTCGTACTAGCACCTAACATTCTACACAGTTCGCTAGGCGTTCAGATGTGTGATCAGGTGATACTCGATCGCATCGAGATTCGTAAGGATTCAGAAAGGGGTGAAAAGATCATGTTCGAGTAGGAGACAATCACTGCTATGACACCTATAGACTGCTGAGTTCTAACATAACATCAATTAACAGAGCGGAACCCCTCTCACACTCGTTAAGCCTCACTGGGACTCACATGCACCCCACATTATTATTATGTGTGCACCCATAATAATAAGGCAATTTGCATGCTTATCTCAGTGCCTCTTAACTCGAACAAAAAGGTTCCCCGAATTCGAGCAATAAGACAGATGACGCCACAACATAGATCATGAAAGTTCAAGAAGAGTCACACTCTTAAAACACGTAGCATGGGTTGGTAACATAGAAGTTCATTCTGCAGTGCTAAGTGTGCATTCACGTGTGATGTTATTCATAAGCAAACACTAGCTATACTATGCAATAGTAAACGAGAAACGCACCTTGCAGTCTGGAGCTGAGTGTCATGGTTGATTTCGGATTTGTTCGGTTATAGTCTGGTTTTATAAAAACGTTTTAAAACCAAGTTCACTATAACCAGTGGCTCTGATACCAAACTGTCACACCCTCAAATTACCACTTAGGGAGTGTCCCTGTTAGGCGTGTGACCACTAGTAATGAGCCACCAATTACATTGAATCCATAAGTTTAAAATAAAGTTTCATCATTTAATAGTAATAAAATCCAAACATAAGCAATTCCAAAAACCATCAAGTTCAGCGGAAGCGTTAACGTAACATAAGGTAAATACTTTCCAAACAACCATAGTAAATAAATGTTTGATAAATACACCCATCAATGCAACCATGACCACTCACACCCTCCAGCCAGCAAGTTCCTGTTACCAAGTACCTAACGACCTGCGAGCATGTAACAAGTGTATCAGACAAAGCTGGCGAGTTCACAGTTTTAGAAAACGTTTGTTACCAGTTGTATGTAAAACAGTTCACTGACAAATGCAAGTAATATTGTTAATATCTCAATTCCGAACAAGACGGCTCCTGATGTACATGATTGCCCTTTCCCACGTACTCCTATCCAGTACTGGGCCCGACTGGGTCATTAGTTCACATCCGTCCTCTCTAGGAGCGGTGTGAGGGTGCCAAACCTAAGTAGCGCTACCAACTAATACCCGTTACCCTCCTGGTAACAACATAAGGGACTTACAAGAATGATAGGTGAGAATATTACCCAATATACCCGTTTTTACCCAAAAGACTTATCCCTCCACGGGATACCCACTGACTGTCCCCAACCACTGGGACGCATGCTCGAATGTAGTGAACTCACCTTAGAGTGCTCGATAGAATACATTACTTGACCACACTCAGTTAATCAAACACGTCCTATCAAAGTTTACCAATAACCATCAGTTATATTCTCACGTTGCAGCACATATGTTGTTACACATTTCACACATCACGTTTATGAAGTATTTACACCCCTCAAGCAAATTATAATAGTTAATCACGTTACACATCATCCATGTTAACACATTTTGTGGTATCACATACAAGTTTACTTCATGTAACCAAATCCCAATGAAACTTCTCTAATATATATGTGTGACCCAAAACTACAGAATGATCCAAGATAGTATGTGGCCCAGAGAATTACTTGGCCCAAATCTGAATATGCAGCCCATTACCTATCGTGTTACCCGGTCCGAACTATTGCCCCTTAACCCAACATGCCGATCCAATAAACCCCAAGCCCAATTCATATGTATAAAGCCCAATGTAAACTTAAACCAACTGTGTAGTCCAGCACGTGAGTGTGTGTGGCCCAATGCAACCAGAATGTGTGTTTTGAGTTTAATTTACATGACCAGTACCCTACTCATGTTCTACTAGTGGGCCGATGTGTAACCACAACATTTGAGCCTATCACAATGTAGCCCTAAGATTAAATAGCTCAACCAATGTAACAGTGTCTCTTACGTAATGATTTGGCCCACTAATGGCAGCCCACACCGAAGGTGCTACTCACCTTTCCTCCAATCGAGTAATCATGACATCAGTGCTTCAAAAGACCAATGCAAATTATATAACATTCCTATCATTCTATCCACATATGAAACATAGATCAAATGACAACCAAATGGATTCCTGATGCTAATTTAGTATTACTAACTCTACTGTGCGTTTTGGACTGAGTATGAAGCCTATTTACATACAATTCGTGACAGATTGGGCCTGCAACCTAAATATATTAGTGGCCCAACTCACTTGGCCAACTAGACACTCGTTTTAATTGTGCAGCCCAATAACAATTAATCCAACCCAACTATTGTTTTATACCAAACTTATGTGACCAGAATGTTAGTGTGTAGTCATGAAAATAACAATCCTTTATTATTTCATCCTTAACCAACAACATAATATATTTCCACCTCACCTACACATAGTTACGGCATTATTATTCAATCAAATTGTCACCAAATGTTATCACCCTTACACTAACATCTATCACATACTAACAAGTTTCCATACACCAATCCAGAAGCTATAAAAAATGCGATCCATACAATTAACAAATCATACATAAGCAACCCTACATCATCCATATTCAGATTGATCATGCAAAGCTACATACAGAACTGTTCCTATGATCTATCATTCAATCACACTATTATTTTGAGATTGCATTATGAAATCATGTATTCATATGACAATAGGATTCCATAACCAACTATCATTCAGTATCACACAATCAATATATTTGTAATCCTACCCGTCTGATTACATCATTCATGCATACTATCCACATAACAATTTCCTAATCTAAACTATGATACAAAAGTTGTCAAAACATCGCACATGTATATAACACAATATCATCAAATAGTAATTTAACACAATTATGGTTTTACTAACCAGATAGTCGATCACAAAGGATGGTGTCTCGAGATAGGGGGGTATCTACTGTCGTCGCACTTCAAGAGAAGAGAAGATTACGAGGGGGGTCTGCCCACTGCGATCGTGTTTTAGGGTAGCCTAGGGTTTTGATATATTGATGTTAATGTGTTACGCTACAAAGCATGTAGACATGCTAAAATACCAACCGGCCCCAAATAAGTAACCCTCTTGGGCTCAACCAGGCCCAAACGCAATTAGATAGGCTTCAAGTGTGTGTATATGGACTCACATCTAACCGGCCCAATGCAAAGTCCAAATTAACAATATTTCAAGGTGTACGCGTGAAGATGCGGTCAAGGTTAACAGTTGGTTAATTAAAACGCTAACACTAAACTTAACCGAGTTAAACAAATAAACGCGCGAGCATACCTAGCTACAATGCAACCCAATCATAATAGAAAGTGATTCGGAAATGAGGACACCTAAATATTACGGGTCGTCACATAACTAAACTAAGCTAAATCGGGTCAGAACTGAAAGTCAAAGCAAAAGTCTACTTTTGCGACTTTCGGTTGCGAACCGAGCCTAATACTCAGAATTGTCGGGTTGAACATGCCTAACCATGTTCTTATATTATTTACCAAGTTATTTAAGTGATAAAATGTATTTTTTTGCTTCTACATTATCAGTTATAATTTATTTTGTAAAAACTGACTCGTTTGACTTTTCTGTTAAGTAGTTTGACCCGAAAATTGACCAAGTAAATGTGATAATTAGGAGGTGCCCTTTTAAGGTTTTAACACCTACATAATTACCAATACATAGCCACTTTCAATTTGAATAATGGCTGGACCGTTAGTGATTAATCTCAAAGTCAAAGCATCATTATGATAACTTTGACTTTCGGTCATTAAGCTAATGAAAACTTAACTATAGAGGCTAAGAACACTCACAATAGTCCTTAGCATGAAAATTCAACTAGAGAAAGCTTATTAGATGACCAGGATGCTTCAGAGATCAATTGAGAGTGAAATTCAAATGTGCAAGTTCAAATGAAACAAAGCAAGGGCCTTTATATAGGATTTTGGATGCTCTAGGATCAATCCATCTGTTTTTAAGGAGTAACCAGATGATCCCAAGTGTCCCTATGTCAGTAAAAACCGTTTACAAGCCCCTGGTATCTCTCAGAACTCATGCAATGGCGGTGTAAGAGCTCCAACATGCAGCTGTCCAGAAAAATGTCGTTGGCACCTCTCTCGTGGCCCGCGTAGGAATCAAGGGTGGCCTTCGCGGCCCGCGACAACCCCTAATTCCGGTAAAAAGTTTGCAAACTTTGCATTTTCAGTCCCTGGTCCATTTTAAGTTTAATTAACTTTCATTTATTGCACTTGTGACCCCCATAGTTAACTTTTAAGAGTTTTGGGTCCTAAAACAAACACCGTTAAGCTCCCGGTTAGTTACGAGATCACCCGAAATATACTTATGTGCGTCGAAACTCCACGAAATCATTATCCGTCGTTCTTGAGAGTAAAATAAAATATTACAAAGTCTCAGGATCGTTAGAAGGTCACTCAGAGGTAAGAATTTTAACATGTTGACACATTTAACCCCTATGCTTTGTAAATTCTAAATTTTTAAGCACAAACGGCTTTCCACGTTCGATAATTTATTCATGAAAGAATACGAACGTCGTGTGAGGTCATTCAGAGGCACAAGTTTGGCATGTTGACACTTTTGGTCCTTCCACATACATCTTTACATTGTTTAACAACTTTAGTCCCTCGAATTATCCTTTTAACATTATCTGGGTTTATAACACGTGTCACCACTGTATTGGACTTGATTTTGCGTGGTGTTACATGGTGTATGTATAAAAATAATTCATTTGTGAATATTTGTGCAAATATTGTAAAGTGACATGATCTCTATCTTTAGATCTGTGTAATACACGGGCTTATAATCTAGTATATATATATATATATATATATATGTTTGAAAACCATTCGTAACCTTGTGTAAATCAATTGTTTCGTCTTGTGTAAACCAATAGATTTGCTTTGTATAAACAAGTCTGGTCTGTGGTGAATACTAATCGAAGGATTGTCACCGATGGACTCGTACCCATAAACTTGTAGAACATTCAACTATATATGAATCCAGTCTAAAATCTTATTCTAAACTACACCAACAGATAGTTCATTGGTTAACTATTCTCTCAAAAAGTAACGAGATTAGGAAGTTCCATCCAAACTTTTTCGTCGTTAACCGTTGGTTTAGCCATGAGGCAATTTCCCTTTGGTTGTTAGTCGGTGAATTGTGATAGATTACTGACTATTTACTTTAGTTCACATTATTGTGTTCCATCAACGTACCACTCACAACCAATATAGCGACAAAGCATCACTAACAGATTCTCATTGGTGATCACTAAAACCAACGAGATTGTCTGTAGATGATGTCCTTTTTCTATAGCTGGTGTATTGCAAAATACATCTCTTATTCGTGTATAGTTTGTATAATTTCTCGTTATTTTTAGTTCCGTTTTAGTTAGAATGTGCGTACTTTGATGAAATCTTGTGTTTCCAGGTCATTTGTGCGGAAAATGTTGAAAAACCAAAGTTTTAGATGCTGGGAAACAAGTTGAAAAGAGTTAGAATATAGTTTGGAGTTTTTGAGATGTTGAAGCTGGAAAAATTACTCACCATTCTGTGAGAAATGCGATGTCGTGCTACGCCACGAGACAACAACATCATGGTGGAGCCCCGCCACCATAAAATAATGAATTTCTGGAATTTGTTGGTGTCGCGTTACGCGACCAAGAAGGAGGATACCCGTCGCGCGATTCGACGGAGCTATTTGACGGCACTTATTCGTTAATCACTAGGGTTAGGTATAAAAACCAAAGAAAATCATCATAAAACCCTAATTACGAATTAAGAGCATCATAGGCGAACTTTGGAGCATTCGGGGAGCAGTTTTGGAGATTTTGAAGCTTTGGAATCATCGGTATGAGTTCGGGATGAAGGATTGAAGACTGCACAGGTTTTCTAGTTCTTTTTTTTATTTTTCTCACGAAACTTGTTATCATGAATTCTTACTTGAATATCTTTACGTTGTTTTCGTTATTTGACATGCTCGGCTAAATATTTAAGCCACCTAGACTTTGATGAATGGATTGAATAAAGTATTTACCTTTTTTCATTATTTGCATGAATATTATGGATTGATTGTGTTTAGTAAAAAGTTTAGTCTATTGATTTGATGTACATGCATACTTTGATTTGGTTTATTATTATTATCACTTGCTTCGTATGATTCTTGGTGACGGTCTTTATCACATAATAGAGTCATGCTAGGGTTTTAGATTTTGGTGAGTGTCTATATCACGTAATAAATCTTAACTCTTTAGGGTGAAAATGCGCAAATAACCCTACAAGTAATTGTTAGTGATTTGCTAGATTTTAGTGTTCTACTAGTTCCAATAGCTGGAAGGTGCGGGGCTATTGATAGGTGTTACCCGGCGAATTGCTTTAGACAGTCCTTGGAAAAGGTCGTGCTTTAGTTGCCCTGTCGGTTTGTTAGTCTATCAAGTCAAGTTAAGAAACCTAAACTACCCTAGATCTATAATTGGAAAAGAGTAGGTCAACATTAGGGTACTTACAAAATAATTAGACAACTGGAAAGACGTCTAATAACTGGTAGGATTAACGGCCTAGGTAGCGCCATAAGTTTCACCTCGAGAAGGGTTGAGGGGCTTAGTTGGTGTCTTAATAGGTTTAGTACCATAAGATCCCGGTTCCATAAATCATGCATTTAACTTAATCGGTAATTCTTAAAATAAATCCAGGATTCTAGTCTAGGTGATCTCGTTCATCATATAAGAAAAGCCTTTGCCTTATTTCGTATTAGTCTAGTTTTAGTTTAATTATTAGTTTATATAGATTTCCTTAGATTTTCCGTAACCTCCCCCCCCCCCAAAACAATTAAATAGTTTCAGTCGTGTCTGCCAGTGTCTATTAGAGTCTAGTTAACGTGATAAATAAAGTCTCGTGATTCGATATCCGGACTTCCTTAGGTCATACTACAGTGATCGGTACACTTGCCGATTGTGTGGTTTAGGTTGAGTCTAGAATTAAAGCTTTTTAGTGTCTAGCTTAGAGAGTCCAATTTAGTTAATTTTTATAGTCTGTTTAGCACACATCAAGTTTTTGGCGCCGTTTCTGGGGACTCTTGGCAATCGTGTCTATTAGCTTTGATAGACTTCATTGACATATACGTGCTACGTGTTTTATTATGTTTTGTGTCTTTTATTTTCATCTTGAGTCTTAGTGACTGGTGTTTGCTTTTCTCATATTCAGGCTTTTGCTTGTAGTGGATGCCACATCTGCGCTCGCATGGACCGCCGCCACCAGTCAAGGAGTCATCATCTCAACTGGGCCAAGGCCTAGAGGTTAGTACTTCTTCTTCGTCTTTTACTGTTTTCCTAGATTTTGATACCACTCCCATACCCGTTCCACCACCTTCACCAAACCATTCACCTAAAACAACACCTAAGGTTTCCCCACCCAATAGTCCCACCTCTAGTAACCCAGAAAACATAGAACAAATGGCCAACGCAAGACAAACCGTCCATCAACAAGCCACCCAAAATTTCACCGGTCTTGCTTCACCCATTACCGTTCAACCCATAATTAGTGAAAACTCATGGCAGATTCCATCTTATGCCATGCAAGCCATCACCAATAGCATCCAATTCCATGGTCGAGAGGACGAGGACGCCCCTGCCCGTATAAACCGTTTCTCTCCTATCCTTGCTACTTTCAGCCTTCACGGAGCCCCAAACGATGCTACTTACTTACAGCTTATCCCATTTTCACTAGCCGGTCGTGCGGCTATTTGGTTGGACTCTCAACCAACCGGTACTTTTTCCACATGGGCGGGCCTCCGTCAAGCTTTTCTGAATAAATACTTTCCACCCGCGAAGGCCTCACGTCTTCGCGATCAAATTCACTCTTTCCGCATGGAGCCCGACGAGCCCTATTACCTTGTTTGGGAGCGTTTCCAAAACCTTTGTGCTCGTTGCTCCCAGCATGGTCTTTCTGATTTGGCCCTATGTGAGAAATTCTATAAGGGTCTCACCCAAGATACTTGTGATCGTTTTGATACTAATGTGGGGGGTGGGTCATATGATGGGTATTCTTACTGTTGCCGAGTGTTTAGAGAGTTTCGAGGCATTTGCCCAATCTGATTCTCAGTCGTGAGCCGATCAACGGTATCAAAGTGGTAATTCAAATACCACTACTAGTGCACCCGCCCATGGGGTGAACCATGTCACCATGGACCTTAGTTTAGCCACTGTGTTGGAAAACATGACTCGAGAGCTTATGGAGATCAAGGCAAAGGTTGATAAGTGTGAGTTTTGCCGAGGGGGTCATGATACAAGTGCGTGTCCATTGCTAGTTGGAGAGGAACAAGTCGATTTCGTTGGGGGGAGGTCTAGGTAGAGGTCAACCTAGTGGGTTTGGTAATAATTTTGGTTCAGGTTGGCATAATAATAATAACTTTAATAATAATAATATCTTTCGGTCGAATGGTAACCCCCCTGGGTTTCAATTAGCTCAAAATCCAAATAGGGGTCAAGGTTCATTCTTTGGTGGGGGTTCAAATGGGCAGTTCAATAAGGGGTTCAATGGACAGGTTAAAGAGGGGGTTCAAATAATCAGGTTCAATCAGGTCAGGGTTCAAGTTATGATCTAGGGGGTAGTCTTGAGAGAATGGAGGCAAAGATGAGCCAGTTAGTTGTTAGGGACCAAACCACCCAAAAGACACTTAGCGAACATAACCTTATGCTTAAGAACCCCCAAGCCTCTTTCCCTTCAAAGAGTTGTAGGTGACATGTCTAGGAAATTAGAGGAGAGATTACCCGGTCAGTTTGCGGGTAACACCCTACCAAACCCTAATGCCCATGCAAAAGCCATTACCACTCGTAGTGGAAAAACCGTAGGGAACCCGAGAGTTGAGGAGAGAGTAGTTGATGAGGATGGGGATATTATAGATGAAGAGATCGAGATGGAGGCTCCTGGCAAAGTGCAATCGAGGCTAAGCCCAGGAAGTACCGCACAGCCCGGTGAGTCTCAAGTTAAGAAGAAAGTTGAGAAACCACCCGTAGACGTTAGACCTTCGCCCATAGTAGACCATTCACGAGTCCCGTTTCCTTCACATCTTAGGAACCAAAAATACTCAAGGGAATACGGGCAATTTTTAGACATCTTCAAGCAATTGAAGATTAATCTACCGTTTATCGTGGCACTCCAATCTATGCCCAAGTATGCGAAATTCTTGAAAGACCTTCTTAGGAACAAAGAGAGGTTAGGGGAGTTGTCGAATGTCCCGTTGAATGGAGGGTGTTCAGCCGTTGTTCTAAATAAGCTTCCCGAAAAGCTTACCGATCCCGATATTTTTACTATTTCATGTCTATTCGGTAGTAATACCAACACTAGAGCTTTTCCCGACTTAGGTGCTAGCATCAATTTGATGCCCGTTTCTCTTTATGAGAAGCTAGACCTAGGAGAGCTTTCACCTATGTCACGGCCCCCGACCCGGTTTGACCCGTTTCAGAAGCCGCAGGACAGAAAATCCCGTGGTATTTATTTAACAGCGGAAGTTTTCTTCAGGATCTTTTAAAAACTGCAATTTCCCGATTATTTTATTTCACAATCTCGGGATAAAATCCCGATAATTTACAATCATAAGATTTCACAGAGAAATCTTTTTATTTTACACAACATGTTTCTTTATTTTATATTGAGCCACTTTCTTAAGCTTGTAGTGCTTCTCGGCACTTTTCCTTGATCACAACAGATCACCTGAAACATGATTGAAAAAGGTTTTGTCAGCGGGAAATACTGAGTGAATCATTCTTTTTTAATAAAATGACACGTTTGTTATAATTTACAGTATTAAGAGAGATTACAATGTTTCAGATATCAACCAACTACCCACAGTATTTGTCACTCGACCACACATTGGCTATCTCGTTGTCCAATGGTGTCTGTGACTATGGTCATATCACCCCTTGGCTAACCCGTTGTCCAAGTGTGACGATTATCAAGTATTGTATACAAAACCCCATATACTAGCTGTAATTTGGTGATTACATAAACTTAATCACTGTAATTATAACTTTGAAAATAAACATGATTTTAAAAGTAATTTGATAAAAAGAGAATGACTCACATTGCAGATTTAATTTGAGCAGAGCCTAGCCTACTGATTAGCTTTTTAACCTAAATTAATAACATGCACATAACTCGGTTAGTAACTTAATACAGCATTTACGATAACTCACGAGATTAAAACCTTCACAATGAATGACAAAGTGTGATACTTAAACATCCATTGAATTAACAACGAATGACAAAGCATAAACCCTAATGTGGGCAACACTTAAACATCCATTGGATAGTTTAATCGATCGGACATTGAATCGTAGAAGCGATCAAGTTAATACCCGGTATTGGAGCAGCGCCTAGCTAATATCAGTGTTGTAAAAGTCGGATTACTCGGCCGAGTACTCGGCGAGTACTCGGTCCTCGGACCCCCTCCGAGGCGACTTCCTCCTAGGCGGTCTCAATTAGTCGGCCTCGGGATTACTCGGGAGTAGTCGGTGCCTAGTCGGCCTAGTCGGACGTAGTCGGCCTAGTCGGTCTAGGCGGTCAACGTGGTTTGTTGACTTTTAATCGGTCAAACTCGGTCAAAATCGGCCTACTCGGCCTTGTACTCGGACTACTATGCCTTGTACTCAGATTAGTCGGACTTGTATTCAGAATATTTGAACTTTAAACATGTTTCATTTTAAATTATACTCAGTTGACATGAATTATGCTTATTTTAACACATAAATAATATATAACAATTAATTTTCTTTATATTTACCATGTCCGCGTACTCCCCGAGTACTCTCCGAGTACTCCGATTACTCCCAACTCCCCAGTCGGCCGACTAGGGACCGCCTAGTGACTTTTACAACACTGGCTAATATTGAAAGTAGGCTTGACCAGTCATAAGTAGGTTAGCCAGGTGTCTCGATACGTGGATCCGGAATACTTATCCGGTCAACATAGGTTTGACGCGGCCCGCGTAAGATGTGCCTTGTCTCTTACGCGGCCCGCCTGAGACCCTAAGTTATTGATTTCTTGGTTTTTCTTGTATGGTAGGGTTTCAGGGGCTCGGGTTTATACTTACGGGTATTTTTAGGAAAATTTTGGGAGTCCTTACAACCTACCCGAATGACATTATCCTTGTGATCGGTCCGTTAAATACCCGAGGGGTATAGTAGAGAATTTGATTGTCAAGGTCGATAAATTTGTGTTCCCAGCTGATTTCGTCATTCTCGATATGGAAGCGGATGAGAGAGTCCCTATTATACTTGGTCGTCCTTTCTTATGTACCGCTAAAGCACTCATAGATGTTTATGATGGTAAGATTACACTTAGGGTCGGTGAGGAGAGAGTCACCTTTGAGATAGATCGTTCTATGAACCACCCGAGTGGTTCAGATGACTATAGTGGTCCTTTCCATTCCGTCTACTTCTTGAATTCATTCATCTCATGTGTCGACCATTGTTTAGAGTGTATTAGTGGGGCCGACTTAGTAGGAAGAGAGAGAGTAGAGGAGGAGTCAAAGTTGGTAGATGAAGTAGAGGTTGAGGGAGTTCCTTTGATCCCCGAAGTGTTAGCTGTTAGTGAAGACACCACCCAACCCCCACCCTTAGAGCTTAAAGTACTTCCATCTCATTTAGAGTATGCGTTTCTAGGGGAGGGTTCTGAGCTACCTGTTATTATCCCATCGGAGTTGGAAGAAGGTGAGAAGTTGAGGTTGTTGGAGGTGTTGAAGGCCAACAAAGAGGCCATTGCTTGGAGGTTTTCCGACATCAAGGGCATAATCCCTTCTTATTGCACCCACCAGATACTTATGTAGGATGATTTCAAACCGGTGGTGCAACCCCAAAGGCGGCTCAACCCCAACATGCAAGATATTGTGAAGAAGGAGGTTCTTAAACTCCTAGATGTCGGGATGATATATCCCATTTCAGATTCACCTTGGGTTAGTCCCACTCAGGTTGTCCCTAAGAAGGGAGGGATGACCGTTGTCATGAATGTAAAGAATGAGCTTATCCCTTCTCGTACGGTCATGGGGTGGCGCATGTGCATCGACTACCGAAAGTTGAATGATGCCACCCCGAAAAGACCACTTCCCATTGCCCTTCATCGATCAAATGTTGGAGCGTCTCACGGGTCAACAATTCTATTGTTTTCTCAACGGGTTTTCTGGGTACTTCCAGATCCCCATAGCACCGGAGGATCAGTATAAGACCACTTTCACATTCCCCTATGGCACCTATGCATACCGACGCATGCCATTTGGGTTGTGCAACGCTCCAGCTACTTTTCAGCGGTGCATGGTTGCCATATTTCAGGATATGATTGAGAGCTCCATGGAGGTTTTCATGGATAATTTTTCAGTATATGGTAACTCGTTTGATGATTGTTTGAAGAATCTCGAGAGGATGTTGAAGAGATGCGTAGAGACGAAGCTTATGCTAAATTGGGAGAAGTGTCACTTCATGGTGACGGAAGGTATCGTGATAGGACACAAGATCTCGAGGGATGGTATTGAGTTAGATCGTGCGGAAATAAATACCATTAGTAGGTTACCTCCACCCACTAGTGTGAAGTCGATCCAGAGTTTTCTAGGGCATGCGGGCTTCTATAGGCGCTTTATTAGGGATTTCTCAAAAATTACTCGCCCCATGACCCGCCTTCTAGAAAAAGATGTTCCATTCGTCTTTGACGAGGAGTGTCTTAAGGCCTTCAACTTTTTGAAGGAACAGCTTGTTAGTGCACCTATTCTTATCTCGCCCGATTGGAGCTTACCGTTTGAGCTCATGTGTGATGCGAGTGACTATGCCGTTGGAGCGGTATTAGGACAAAGAAAGGATAAGCACTTCCATCCCATATACTACGCGAGCAAAACGCTAAATGATGCTCAAGAGAATTACACCACCACGGAGAAAGAACTCTTAGCCGTAGTATTTGCTTTCAACAAATTCCACTCATACCTCGTTCTATCCAAGACGATAGTTTTCACCGATCACTCCGCATTGAGTTTTCTTTTCCAAAAGAAAGACGCCAAACCCCGACTTATACAGTGGATTCTATTGCTTAGTGAGTTTGATATTGAGATTAGAGACAAGTGAGGGGCCGAAAACGTAGCGGCCGATCATCTATCACGTCTAGAGGACCCCAAGAGAGAAGACATTCGTGAGGAGGAGATTGGAGATACATTCTTTCATGAGTCAATTGAGTTTGTAGAGGCCGAGAAGGAGGGATTGCCTTGGTTTTGTGACTTAGCAAATTATCTTTCAAGTGACAATATTGTGAGGGGGATGACCACACAACAAAGGAGGAAGTTTCTTCGTAAATCGAGAAAGTATGTGTGGGATGATCCTTTTCTCTTTAGAATAGGGGGAGATAGGATACTTAGACGTTGCGTGTCGAGAGAGGAGGGGTGGAACATCATTAAACATATGCATGAAGGCCTCACCGGAGGACATCATGGTGCATACGCCACCGCTCAAAAGGTGTTTGATTGTGGCTTTTATTGGCCTAGCGTACTTCGAGATGCCGTAGAGTTTGTAAAAACATGTGATGCGTGTCAACGAACTGGCAATATTTCAGCCAAAGATGAGATGCCTCAAAACCCTATACACTGACTTTAGCGGAAGCGTATGATGTGTGAATTGTTTAATACCATTTCATTCAATCATAATAAATAAGTATATGATCAAAATGATGTTCATCCATTCATTAAGTTAAAAGTATTACAAACTCCAGTTATTTAAGTTTCAAACAACGCAGCCTTCGACCAAGATACAATTCAACAAAAGTGGATGGCATCTAAACTTGGAATTTACTTCTAGAAACAACACCCGCGCCCAATATCCAACTTGTTACCTGAAATACATGTAATTTTGGAAAACATCAACAAAAGTTGAGCGAGTTCATGCGTTTTGTGTGAGTAGTGACAAACTTGTCATCCTTTGAGAGACTCCTTTGAAAACAGGTATGAAAAGCATTTATGAACATAGCAAATAAATGTTTTACAAGGACATTAAAGCATGTGAGGACATAGGGAGCACTCGAAATGAGTAGGCTTATACCCTCGTCGATTCCCTCGACTATGTCGAATTCCCCTTCGACTATGTCAATTCACCTTGACTATGTCAATTCACCTTGACTATGTCAATTCACCTTGACTAATGTCGATTCACCTCGAATAATGTCGATTCACCTCGACTGGGACACCGAAGCACTCAAGTGGTCACATGTACCGTGAGTGGGGTTCGGTCGTACCCGTTAGATCTAACCTTCGTCCCTAATTAAGAGTTAATGGCATTTCAAATTTACTCTATGCTCACATGATCTAATAGTTCATTTCATAGTCAATTCATACCGTTTAAACATTCGTAACATGTATTCCACCCCTGAGAGTTATAAAACCAAAAACAATTAAGAGAAAAGGGGGACATGAACTCACTATTTTGCGTTCTTCAATCCAACGTAACTCACGCTGCTACTAATATGCACGACTACCTACAATGTACTACGGTCTATTAGCCTAGCTGGTCGTGCCTTGACTTTGTATTAATTAGTGTCTTTGAGTCACGCATCTTTGTGTCCTTAATATTATTCCAAGTATTTATACATGCACATCCTTCCCAAGGATAAGTATATTTCTATTTGTATTTCTTATACTCGTATATTTTTGCCATGTATTTAAGTCTTATTCCGGAGCGTATTTGTATGTACACAGATGCGTATTTCCATTGTGTTTATTAAGTATCCTCACTCTTATTTTTGTATTAACTTCTCTAGGATACTATTTCTAATAAAATTCATATATATTTCCAACATATATTTCAAGGATTACTACTTAGGAAAATTATTTATAATTTTTCCCTTGGCAAAAATATTTGTATTTTCATATAAATTCCAAAAATAATATATTTTCAAGTCTAACTTGATAAATATAAATAAACTTATTTTTATCCAAAAATAATGTATTTCAAGTTTCCTCAAAAAGATATATATTTTTCCTAAAAATAATATATCTTCTAAAATTTCCAGGAAAATATATTTTACTTCCAAAAATAATATATTTTCTCCTTGTCAAAAATATGATATAAATTTGCAATATTTGTAAAAATCATATTTTTGTTCCTTTGATGTCCAAAATATTATTTACCAAAAGTATATTTATGAGTAAGTTTTCCGGAATATTTTGTAAGTTACATTCTTTCGTTCGGTGTCACCAATATTTTGTGTGTAACTTTTATATTTATTCCTTGAAATTTTTGGGAAATATTTTGGATTGTAATTTCTTGGTACATAGATGAGTTATATTATTTCAAGTCCTAAAATAATATAACTAGTACACATAATATACAAATAATCACACGAGTTGTGAGATCAACATATATATATATTTTCCTCAATGTATACTTAATCACTTTTTATTTATAAAAAACCAGCCTCCAATATTTGTAATTTTGTAATAAAAATTATGGCAACTTTTATGTGAAAACCATTCTCAAGATTTACTTATAAACACTTGTTTTAAAAATATTTTTCTAAGTGCTTAATTTCTACAAAATTTTTGCCATAGTTTCCCCTTAAAAATGGAGGTTTCCATGCTTTCAAAGCATATCATTTTCTTTTAAAATCATCATCAATCATCAACAATGATGAACAAGACTTACCATATGCTTTAAATATGCAAATTTACACTTTGACATGAACTTGAAATTTTGTAAAAAGTTTTAGTAACTTAGTATGTTATTTAGTAGGTTTAGTTACCCTCCAAAACATGGTTGTCTATTTATACATCACCTTCTTGTAAAATTTAGTCCTTTATAACTTACTTGAAGATTTTTTTAAAATGATTTTTCTTGTATTCTTCTTGTTAACAATATGCTTCTAGTCTTGATTTAACCCCAAAAATGTGATTAGTTTTTTAAAAGTCATGTTCTTGTAAATCTTGTAAATAATCTTGGTTTCTTGGGAAAACTATTTTTGAAATCATTCATTTACAAGACTTATTTCATGTATCAGTCATCATCATACTTTAAATCAAGTTCATATTCAAGTTCATGTTTAACATAAAGGATGTTCTTTATGATTTCTTCAAGAATCATCCTCATACTTGCTAGATCATGTGTTTAATCATCATCTAGCAAGGTTATTATGATGATCAACATCATAAACATGAGAAATCAACAATCAACAAGCATAACAACTCATATTCATCATGGTTTCTTCACATTTTAAGATTATGTTCATGTTTACTTCTTAAGATTCTTAGTATTCTTCATGTTTATGATTATGTTTCTCTTTTTAACCACTTAAAATAGATGTAAACTAGCAAATTCAAGATTCTTACCACTAGCACAAGGCTAGGGATGATCAAGTGTAGAAAACAAGTGGATAAAAGCACTAGAGAGAGGTCCTTCAACTTCCGTTGCTTGCAACCCTCCTAGATAGGCTCCTTACACCTTAGAATATGCTTAGAATACTTGGGAATTAGTTGAAAATGAAGGGGTTATGGAGGGGTGTTTGGGCCGTAACTTATGGAGGAGAGAAGGAGGTGTGTTGTAGGTTGAAGATGATGAATGGTAAATGTGTCATTTTAGTGTTTTTTATAAGATTCTAATGGCATATGGCAACTTATGTTGGAATATACTCCAACAAGATCTTATAAAATATAAGAAAGAAATCAAAAGAAATCAAATGAAATCAACTAAAATCAATGTGTGGGGCCCTTGTCTAACCGGCCTTGGATGGGGGGGGGGGTAAAGTGTAATATTTCAAGTATTAGTTACTTCATTCTACTTAGATTCCAAGTATTAAATTTAGGGGTTTAGGTGTTTGGTGTTTATAAGAGGTAATATGATGTTTGGTGACCACAACTAGCTTCGTAACATAAAAACAGTGCTTCTAGTAAAAATTTGATGTTTCGGGTAGTGTCCGGTTGTTCGGTTC